>JAPYYV010011765.1:0-13852 GCA_030522625.1 Copidosoma aretas | reverse complement strand
ACGTGAAATCATGGAGAAAACGATCGAATTTGAGAGGGGATGGCGAGGGGTGGTGAGGGGTGCAAGGTAACAATTGTCGATCGTCAAAAACACGTAAAAATCAAAAGAATACTCCCGTGATTTGAGGGGGGGAGAGGGGTGGCGGAGGAAATTTCAGTCCTTACAACTATATAAATATAGTAAGATATATATATATATATATATATATGTATAATTTTTGTTTTCTTGATAAGATCTGAGAAATTCGGATAAAACATTGCAATATGAGACTAGGACAGTAGTCGATTTTGTACCATACGGTTGCTAACAGATATCTGAATACTTGATCTTGTAAAAAAATGTTAGAATAACAAAATAAAAGTCTTTGCTCAGGCTGAATTTTTTTTGTAACAAAATGTTGGCTAGTTTTTGGCATTTCAATCGCAAACTGCGAAATTAATGAAAAAAAGTTTCAAACAAAACTTATGGACGTTAAAAATATCTACAAAATGGTAACTACAGAATTCAAATCGGTTAATAACATTTTTCGAAAAATTAAAAACCCATCAAAAAGAGCTCTTTTTTAATTTTGCAATAACTGCTGCAGATTTCATTTTACAAATCAAAAAGTGTTTTCGTAATAATTAATTTCGTAAGTCTGGGACGGTAAGATTTTTATTTTCCGGAAAGCTGCATACTCTTTGAGAGGTTTACCACCATATATAATAAAAATTTAGATCTATTATTTAAACAACTGGCTTAAAAATGGCGTTAAAAATAATGCGTTTTTTTACCGTATAAACGATTGCAATAACTTGTTTTGGTCTGTGTCTAGGGACATTAAAATTCGATATTTATTAAACTGGCATTTTTTTACAAATTATAAAAAAAATTTTGTCCTTCAACCTTCTGCAGTAGAGATTTTTTTTGTTGGCCGCACGGGAATCTGTTTTGGCGCGTTCAAAGTCGCTAGCGCTTGCAGATTCGTCATTATCTCGACTTTTCGTGTACCTACAAAAATCGTTTTATAAACGATTTGGGGTAGCTCGACGCGATTTGTATACGAATACATACTTCATTTCACCGCGCATCGCATGATTTGCGCTCCATGCCGTGCTTTACCATATCTTTTTTTTTTCTTCGCAAACATTGTTCATTTTTTCTTGTTATTTTAGTACATTATACTTACGTTGCTTTCCGTTAACTCTCCTTTTTAGCTGTAATTATATTTTCATAGAGTATAGCAATAGCACAAAAATATATTATTTTTAAATATATTTAATCGTTATGAATACACAAAATTTCTCAGTTAACTGAGTTTATTTCCAAATTCAATCAATACATCTAGTAGGGCTGGTAATAGATTTTAGGAAAATTTTAGGAGTATAATTAAATATTTAAAAAATACATACTGCGTTATCACGCTTGGTAATTGTAAAATGGAATGTTGCAAAAACTATTGATCTTACAGAATCCAGATTTCGGGTGATTATTTAGCACGTTAAGACCAACATTTTCTGTAATTATGCAAAATAAAAAAAACCGCTGCCAATAAATATGCGCAAAGCTTCCTCAAAAACATTCTTCTGCAATTATTCAACTAAATTAAAAAAAAAAAAAAAATATTAGAATTATTTAAACTGTAAAAAGAAGCTATTTTCATGCTCTATGACGTGGAACTATTTTGGAAATAAGATTATAATTTTTACCCGAACAGAACAAAAAATATTGTTAAAATTGTTTTGAATCAAAAACAATTGAACAAATAATTAGAACTTATTACTGAGATCGATATACGTGATATAACTATCTTGTAGTTGAAATATTATAGAATTATGTAAAGATATTAAATTATCTATAGAATATAACTATTAATGAAATCAAACTAAATTTGTTCACTCCAAAAGCAGCAAAAACCGCATTTTAGCTTCAGAAATCATTATAACAACCTTGATAGGGTATAAAACGTCAAATCTTTTTGTTAACCTATATAAGAATAGAAAAAGAAATATTTTGAGTCTTTGATCATTAAAATCATTTGAAGGGTTTCTAAGATATGGCTGATTCAAGGAAAAAATATGTAGACTTTCGTCAATAAAAAAAAGACATAACGTAAAAAAATTTTTTTTAATTCAAATAAAGCTTATTTATTACTTTATGAGATATAACTACTGAAGCAATCAATTTTGAATTTTTTTACCCAAAAAATAGCAGGAAACCGCTTTTTGGACATAGAAAATTGTTATAACCTTAAGGTGGCTCCATTGCCTAGTGCCGTACCTAGTGGGTGCATAAGCAGTGCGGAGCAAGCGGTTGTGTTCAATCTGCTAGAACTTACGCGATTGTTTATTAATCATCACCAGAATGAATGAAAATATTCCCCAGGTGATTGAGATTCTTACAGTATTTGGAAAAATTTTAATCTCATTTTCGTTTAAGCAGAAAACAACGATAACCTCAAAATGCACGGAAAGCACTACTTCAATCGAGAAAAGTCTTTTATAAATTATTCAAATGCCAAATTTTTTCAACAACATTGTTACATCACCCCTTAATAACATTATTACAAAGTTTCAGGTCAAAATTTTGCAAAAAAAAGACTCTAGATGCAATTTCGTCTAAAACAGTCTAGAGCCATCACGTGTTTTTTTGTTTACGTTTTCATTTATAACATTAATAATCAAACGTTGATCTCGGGGCCTTAAAATGCTTATCGATTCTACGTCTCATAAGCTTTCGTTTGATATCGGATTGACTTCAATTGTGTTTTTTATTTGTAAGTGATCGGCCGATCAAGATAAGAAAATATTGCTACTCTCGTTTACTTTCTTTTTTTTTTTTATATTTCTCATCGCCCTAAGGCTCAGACATGGCGTTTTGACAACCATTGTTGTATTACACCATACGGTAAAATATTCGGTAGTATATTTAATCGGTATTTATTAATCGGTAGAAGGACAGTGGGTTGGGAGAGATTCAATTCCCACCTGGGAAAAAACTTTTCTTTAATTGAAAAATTGTTGCCCGAGGTGGGAATCGAACCCCGACTATTAAGATCTGTAGGCAGACGTGCTACCGACAGAGCCATCACGCGGCCCTCGTAGAGCTTCACGAGATTACAAGAGTACTCTTGGTATTGTCTTGTCTTGTCTTGATTTTCGAGACAATAGTCGAGACAAGACATGGTTTGAAATTTCAAGACAATACCAAGACTAAGTCCTCAAGAATATTGGTCTTGACAATATTCTTGTGAACACTGTAATTATTAAGTAAATTGAATCAGATGCCTTATTATTTGCTAATATCAATTGTTACAAGAAAATAATGTATTCATTGTTTGATTATAAATGTAAAAAAACTTAAAAGTCTGTGGTTAAAAAAAGTACTAAATGTTTTTCAAATGATAAAAATATAATTATAAATTTTGGAATAATTATCATTTACATAAAAATATTCTCTGGCAAAAATAGATTTTTTCAATACTATTTTTGAGAAAATACTTTTGATATTGTCTTAAAAATTTAATTCCATTTTACATTTTGCATATTCTTTTATCCAATCAATTTTTCTTTCTCATAGAGAAAACTTACAATGGACGAAAAATGAAATATCGAGATAACATATTTGAAACTTCTGAAGTTTGGAGCCAAAATACACTTTTCTGGTAAAATTCCCGTCTCTCTCTCTCTCTCTCTCTCTCTCTGTGCGTATGTGTGCGTGTGTGTTAAATGTACGTCTGTGTATGCACAGTGTTCTGTTTTTGTGTGATCAGATTCTAAAGAAGAAAAAAAAAGTAACTTTCGTCGTCTTACTTCTTCTTTATTTCTTATAAATACACACACACGTACACATAAAAACATACATTAGTAAATATAAATGAATGCTTTAACTTTTTTCTTTAACAAATAAGGTTTTTTTTTAACTTTCACAATCTTTCAAAATTTCTAAAGTAAAATATCTAAAACCGACAAGAAAAATGTAAAGAATCATCTTTATAGTGAAAATTAATTTGAGAAATGAAGAGAATTTTATTACAACCGAACAAAACAGAAAGATATAGATTTCTTTCTTAGCGGTAATAAAAATTAAAAAAATTAATAAATAAAATAAAACATATTTTTTCATGATTCTTGTCGTTGAGTATTTGTTTGTGTACGAATGGAAGTAACATTTTTTCTAAATCTTGTCCTAAAAAAAATTCAACATATATGATTTTTTCAATAGTTTCTTAATATTTTAACAAATGGATGATTTTAAAAATGATGTTTTCCATCTTAAGATTATACTTTTTTTTTTAGGTACATTGAAAAATAAAAATGAAACACTACAAAAGACAACCTCAGATGTTAGTTATGAGTATAATTGATGTAAAGATTAAAATGAAGAAATTGTACATGTAAATGGGAAAGCTTTGTGCCAAAAAAGCTTTGGGCAGCCCTCGTTTACACTTTTTTTAAATAAGCAGAAATTACATCCTCCAAATATATCACCCATATGCTCTGATTACTACTAAATAAAAAATACAATCCAAGCAAATCAGATATCAAACGAAAGCTTATGAGACGTAGAATCGATTAGTCACCATAGAGTATAAATATAAATTGAAAAATCTAAAACCTCAATGTGTTGGTGGTGGTATTTAAATGTAAAAAATTTTCAATTTAACAGATACTAAACATAAAATTTTTACTACATCTCTTTTTCTAAAAAAAATCCGAGTATTAAAGAACAGATATAAAACGCAAGAAAATTATCTTGTTGAGTTAACATATATATGAATTCGATAAACAAATAGAAAAATATTCGTAAATGTAAATCGAAGTAAGAATTGACATGATTAGAGCGCGAGAAGCGCGTCTAACATAACTAGTAATGTTATAAATGAAAATGTAAACAGAAAACGCGTTGTCTCTAGACTGTTTTACAAAATTGCATCTGGAATCTTTTCTTCTCAATAGTTTGATCTGAAACTTTGTAATAATGTTATGAAGGAGTGATTTAACAATACTGTGGAAGAAAATTTGGGATTCAAACAATTTGTATCAAACTTTTCTTGATTGAAGTAGTTCATTCCGTGCATTTTGAGGTTATCATTATTTCCTGCTTAAACGCAAATAAGTATAAAATTTTTACAAAAACTGTAAGAAACTACATCACTTATGAAATATTTTCATCCATTTTGGTGATGATTAATAAACAATCACGTTAGTTCTCGCAGGTTAAACACTACCGCTAGCTCGGCACTGCTTATGCACCCACAAGGTATGGCACTAGGCACTGGATCCACCTTAATAAGGTATAAAACTTAAATGTTTTTGAAATTAATAAAAGGAGATAAAAAGAAATATTTTAAGCGTTGAATCATCGAAATTACTCGAAGGGATCCGAAGATATGAGTGATTTATACGAAAATCTTAGTATTTTTTTTAATAAAAACCAAACAAAATAACTTATTAAGATGATTCAAAATGAAAAATAAAGCAATTTTAAAGCTACATCCGATGTTTCTATTTAGAATTTACAATTTGTTTTTTAACCATTAAACAAGTAGAAAATACCGTTTTATGACTATAAAAATCGTTATATAATCCTTAATAAGGTATACAATTTAAATTTTGTATGGACAGCTGAAAGGATAAATGAAATAAGTCTTCTTATTATCACAACTCTTAAATTTTTGCAGATAATTGAGTGATTTTCTACAAAAATCTTAATATTTTGTTAATAAAAACTATACAAAATAACTTATCAAGGTGATTCAAATTGGAAAATAGAGCTATCTTACACCTCTATCAGATGTTATGATTGAGAAATTCAAATTACATTTTTTTCCTAAATTAAGTAAATAACTTAAATTTTTTTTCCATAAGAAAACAAAAATTTGAAGCTGAGAATCATTGAAATCTACCGTTGGGTTCCTGAGATATGACTGATCACATACACACACACACACGCGCGCGCACACACACACGCACACACATACACAGAGCTATACAGACTATTTCTAAAAATGGTATTTTTTCACTTTAGAAACTACATAAGGCTAACGTATTTCCACAACATTTTTTTTTACCGACACAAAGCGTCCTTTATGAGAGAGCAATTACTGCAAAAGTTATTGCAAAATTAAAAAAAAAAGCACTTTTTAATAGTTTTGCTGTCTCGTAGAGGAAGCTTTGGTATCGATGCAAAATCACATGTCGATAAAACATGTTATAAACATGTTTTATGAAATGTACTATCGAGACATCATTTTTGGAAAATGCCTGTCTGTGGTGTGTGTGTGTGTGTGTGTGTGTGTGTGTGTTTGTATGTGTGGGTGCGTTATCAGTTGTATTTCAGGATTCCCTTCACCAATTTTGATCCAGCAGGGCTAATTATTTTGCTTTTGCATTCCTCTGACCGTTAAAAAAAAATTTAAGTTTAGCTGTAATTTTTCATTTTGTTCTATTTTTTTCGATTTTTTTGGAAAAGTTGATTTTAAAGCTATTTAATGTTATTTTAGGATATTTTTCATTGGGAGTCCTAAAATATCATTAAATTTTGTATAAAAAAACGTCTTCAGATAAAATTAAAGTAATTTAGTAGCTGAGTGTGCGTGGGTGTGAATAGCGAAAGTGTATAATCAGGCATATCTCAGGATTTCTTGCACCGATTTCAAAGATACCAAAGTTCTTATTTTTCTTTTTTTAATACAGATTACTTTTCGAAAAAAAAATTTTTATCCATTAATTTTTTTTTCATTTTGATTTTCATGATTTTCAAAACTTGATTTATTCGAAAAAATAGGTTTTAAAGACATTCGTCGTTGTTTAAGGATGTTTTACGATAATCACTCTAAATGATCATTAAATTATATACTAAATAAGTATTGAGATAAAATCAAAAAAATTTAGTAGCTGGGTATATGCGTGAGTCCAAATAGCGAATGTATCTAATCAGTCATATCTCAGGATTTCTTTGACCGACTATTATCGTCGTTTTAGGATATTGTAAGATGGATATTCCAATAGTTTTTTTTGTTTTTGGACACCCATTATAACTCAAAATTTTTTTTTTAATTTTATCGATGTATTCTATTTTATTTTGATTTTATCGATTTCGGATTCTCGTTTTTTTAAAAAAAGTGACTTTTTCGCTATTAAGCGTTGTTTTAGAATATTTTGTGGCAGGAAATCTTTATTGAAAATCTTTATAAGAAATGAGGTGCCATTTCGTGGATATTTTAAACGCCTATAAGTGCTGTTTAAAACTTTTTTAGATTCATTTCTAAGGCTACGAATAAAATGCAAAAAACTGGTTTTCTGCATTTTCTACTGACCGCCATTTAATAATCATCAAATACATAATTTTGGACCAACATTTTTACTTTTTGTAGGTCACTTTATAGATCATTTAAAATCAGCAATCGTTCTACAACAAATCATAAAGCTTGCCTACCACTGGCCTAAGTTAATGACTTCTTGGGAAAAGGTGGAAACTAAATTACACTCGAACAATATAACAAAGCCTCCAAATGACTTGAGCTTATCATCAAAATTTAAAATTCTTTGCGTTAGTGCCATGACTATGGCTTTCGGTAGGTGTACACATATCTTATCCTACTTTACAAGTTTTTAATGAGAAAGTTACAATATTACAATGACTAAACTATCATAATCAAAGATTTGTTTATCTCATAATCTCCATTATTCCACAACAAAAATGAAGTTTATAATGATTTCAAAGAAATTGTAAGATCTATCACCATGTTTTGTTTCATGTAATACTAAAAAATAGTTCGAAACACTCTTTTTATTTTAAACGAATCCTTGGAAATAAATGCATACAATAAGCATACAGAAAAAACGGAAGAAGTCGATGATTTGAGGGAATTTTTCTTGAGATACGTTCCACATGTTTGTAAAAATACTATTGAATTTTTCACTGTAAAATAAAATTTTGTAATATTAATAATTTGTTACACTAATTTTTGGTTAGGTAATAGCACTTGCCTGTTATTCATTATGGAAAGGAATAATCAGCGTCATCATCAACAACCTCATATGGTTGTCATGGACTTTTATGGACCTTACTCTTATACTTATTAGTACGGCTTTAATGCATGACTTTAGAAAACTTAACTGTAAACTACGCGTTATGGAAGGGCAGGTTGGATTTTATTTATTGTACAAAAATTTGACACATCTAACAATACAATTTATATCTGTTTTTATCATTATAATATTTTTATCTATAACATTAAATGTTTTATATTGTGTTACATACTTGTAGGTGATGCCCGAGAAATGGTGGTCTGAAGTTCGAGAGATGTATAATAATTTGTCGAAATTAACGAAAATAGTTGATTCCAAAATTTCAGGAATAGTTTTATTATCTATTTCTTCAAATCTTTGCAACATGTTCAGATATCTTTCTAATCTTTATGAGTTAAATCTGCATAATATTTATATATAATCTTACCAATAGATATTCCAATATCCCTAATTAATCATTAAGTCATAAAAGTATTGTTCTAAAATATTGTACATTCGAATAACTCATGTTTCAGGCCAACGAAAAGTTTGACTCATCAAATCTGTTTCTTTTATGTTACTGGATTTATATTTTTACGAATACTTGCATTATCTCTTCTGGCAGCTAAAGTCAATGAAGAATCACGCATACCTGCCTCGATTTTATACAGTGTCCCTAGTGAAAATTATTCTCAAGAGGTGGGTTTTTAAGAAAACATTATAAAACTATTTGGTTTGAGGTTAAACTTTAAATAAGTTGCACTTATAGAATACAATTTTAAATCCAAGCGTTTGCACATCAAATTTATAAACTTAGAAATATTATTGTTTTGAAAAAGTTAAAAAAAATTTGTTACTGATCAGTTACTGCTTACCATAGCAATAGTACTTCTACATATGCAAACATATTATCTTATTATATAGGTGAAACATCATTGCACATACTAAACTACAATATCTTATTTTTGATAGGTGGAAAGATTTCTCTTACAAGTCACAACGGATAACGTTTGTCTTACTGGATTGAAATTCTTCTCTGTAACGCGCAGTTTTGTATTAAAAGTAAGTGAAAACACAAGATTTGTAAAAGTTCAAAATTTTTGTTTATAGTTGTTTTTGAAATTCTTATCAGAATTGATGTACAAATGGTAGACTAAAATATAATTGGCAATTGACAGTTTTGAAGCATAAATTTTTTGAAATATAGATTTTCCGTAAAGTGGTTTATATCCAGGACTATTTTCATTTTAGATCGTCAGCACAATCGTAACATATGAAATTATTCTTATTCAGATCGACGGTTTCAATAAAAACACATAAAAACGATTTTTTCGATGTTAACTTATTTATGACATTCCAGCATAGAGGGGGTAATAATGTCAAATTATACATTCTTCCAATAAAAAAAATTTGTTTGAGACCCCTCCATATACACAAATTTTTATTTTATTTGCAGAGATAACTAAAACATCAAACTTATTGTTACATACTGCATGAAAGCAGCAAGGACAAAAAGTTTGAGATGACCGGGCCATCATGGCAGTGTACACATTTGTTCTAAAAAGTTATTGGTCTAAAACGATGATTTCATTTTTATTTTGCACAGTCACTCTATGATATACAAAATCAAAAAAATTGAAATCTTAAAGAATTGTGCAGCAGTTTTTATAAAATCAGTTTGATTCTTCAAGAATTTTTTTTAAGTGTAATTGCTACACTACATCACGATTTATGGTGGAAGTCAATATGTTGTACTCAACTATTTTAAAAACTAGTTTGGATGGTATTATTTAAAACATTTTTGAAGAGCTGCATATACTGATATTCTTTCTACCACTCAGTTACACTGGTACGCCTGGTAAGTATAGTATTATGATCAGAGAGCCGCGACATTAGCACGTCAAGTGCCTAGAGTACATATGCGGCACTTCCTGTATCGGTACGAAAATTAAGCTTCCGATCCACCTGTCTCTCCAAGAGGCACCTGCTACCACCGCCTGACCAATTTTTTCCTTCCTTTGGTTCAGTTGTATATGATTATACTTAAAGCCATCGCCTTACGTGCGCCAGCCGACATCTGCTCGTCCATATCGTGGCACGAGACTCGAGGTAAAAATAATAACCGCCTTGCAAATGCCGTTTGCTGATCCAACGATAATTTTTTCACCAACCGTGACGATGACTGGTGTACGATAAATTTTGGCCGGACATGGTCAATATATGAGGAACTGAACTCCAAAATGAGGATAATTCGGCTACCATAGTACACAGAGATCTTAGAATTCGAGCTAATTTATAAATGGGAATAATTCGAGATTCTCTGTAAATCAAATGAGATTTCGACCAAAGTGCGCTACCAACCATACCAAGAAATAAGTAGTGCCTGAATTCGGTGTTACAGTAAGATCGTTGTTACCCCGATAACGCTGGAAAGAAACAAGAATCCGAAATCAGTCGCTCGCAGATTTGCCACCAAGCCTGCATGATTACAGTAAGCAAATGTGGTTTCGTGCCGCAGCATTTGGAAATATTTTTGCTTGCACTTTTCTTGAGTATTCCGTTTCGAGCGTAATGCATGTACCCGCTTACTGATGTGCATTGAGAAAGTGGATGAGAAGGACGTGAAGAAAGTTCAAAGAGAGACAATAAAGGAGGAGCAGGACACGTGCAGGAATCCGAGAGGCCGCGTGCCGAAATCTCTCGGACGAGTGGAATTCCGTCCGCGCCCGTACTGTCTTGGCACCGGCTCTCCATGTACTTCAAGTGCAGCAGGAAGAGACGCCGGGCGAATGCTGATGCAGCTCCACCCTGCGCGCACTGGCTCGGTTACAAATAATACTCTGCGCTGCAATTAGCTGAGCGCGGACGTAGTTTTTTTGTTTTTGCAGCAGAATGTTTTCGGTTTTCGGAATCGATGCTGCGAGCGGATCCAGTTGATTGGATTTTCAAAAGGACGACACGCAACCTCGGAAGAGTCGAGGACGAGTCTCGATTGGCATTTGTAATATTATTGTTTTTTGTGGCTTGGAGTTCAGTTAGTTATAGCAAAAATAAACAACAAAAATTTGAATAAAATTAACAATGGGTTTGCATTTGAGATTTCATTTGTGCAGTACTATATATCATTAAATTTTGAAACTTTAGTAAGAAGTCTGAAAATACTACAGCTGAGACATCACATAATAAATCCATCACGTTAATCATTCTTTGAAAACAATAATCGTTAATGGTTAATTTATGTGGGTTTACTTTTTTAATATTATCTCTTCTCGAGTTAATCGATGTAAAACGTATCCATGAAAGATAATGTAGGGATCTACTATTGCGATTACCGTTTCATTAGCGTCCGAAGATAATACATAACTTATTTTCATAAATTTGAAATTGAACGTACAAATATGGTTGACTATGCGAGAAGAAAAATGCTTTGTTCAGTGATATACTTTTAGAAAATATGGACGATTTTTGAAAATTTTGTTTGTTCGCCGGAAATAACGGGATCTACTTATCTTCAAGTAAATTACGACGGAAGGTAAAGTATACGAAAGGTATATTCTCTGGTTCACAAATAATCCGGCAGATGCAGTTTTGAAATTATTATTGGTACACTGAATCTGATATTATTCTTACCAAACCTTTTGTTGCAAAATAATTTACATGATTTAAAATGCTAAAAAAATTTCATCACATAATGACGTCGACAGGGCTACTAATGATATATGGAAAAAAATCCACTCTTCGTGAACTGCATTTTATACAACTAAATATTCAAGTCATTTAAGATGTTCCAATCGTTAGACTCAATAGCTATAGTACGTAAAGAGATACTTTTTCAGACAGAATAAAGCTCTTGCTGATAATTGGGCAGATATTGATGGATTTATTTATGAAAAATTTGAGATGTTTCTGAAATATTTTAGTCATCATCTATCTTTGTCTGAAGTTGCGAGAACCTTGTTGTTTACTCAAAAAAAATTTTTCATAAATATCGTTGATCTACACTCTAAAGCCAAAAGTGTAAAAATCAGAGGTAGAAAGTGTGAATCCATTGATTTACACCTCAAAATAGCGAAATATCATTTTCACACTTTTCAAAAAAGTACATTGAGAATTTCCTCTTTGAAAAGAGTGTTTTTAACTTATAACTACTTTTAAAGTAGTAGTTTAGAAAAATTACTACTTTCAAAGATGTAAAAATGAAATTCACACTTTTGAAAAGAGGAATTTTAGAAAATTACACTTTTCAAAAGTGTATTTTCAATTTTCAACTTTTCAAAAGTGTGAAAATGAAATTTACTCTTTTGAAAAGATGAAATTCATGTAAATACACTTTTCAAAAGTGTAAAAATGTTTTTAGTCTTACTTTGATTATGAAAAGGCAACATTAATGTTAGGTTATATTAATTATATCTGGTTTTTTATTGCTTCTCGTTTAAATCACCCGCATTATATAACGAAGTATCATGTGTGTAGCTCGTCTGCTACTTATGTATATACTGCCTTTTTTTTCAATAACTAGAGAATCAGAAATCTAAAGAGTACTCTACCAATGAGTCATGAGTGGTTAATGTTTTTTTATATATGTTTTTTTATACACTGGTGATTTGAGTGCAGTTTGATATCTTAGAAATAGTCAAACAAAAGCAAAATTAACATTTCAAGCAAGTTGAGTGTTGGATTGAAAGGTCGTTTATTAGGTTATATTAATTATATCTTGTTTTTTATTGCTTCTCATTTAAATCACCCGCGTTATATAACGAAGTATAATTTGTGTAGCTCGTCTGCTACTTACATATATACTGCCTTTTTTTGCAATAACTCGAGAATCAGAAATCTAAAAAGTGCTCTACTAATGAGTCATGAGTGGTTAATGTTTTTTTCATCTATACATTTTTACACACTGGTGATTAGAGTGCAGTTTGATGTTTTAGAAATATTCAAACAAAAGCAATATTGACATTTCAAGCAAGTTGAGAGTTGGATTGAAAGGTCGTACTGTACACATTGATTGATGTACTGCATTTTCTATTTGGCAGAAATTGACCTCATCAAGACTTTTACCAGCCTCTCATATCACAACTTTTGTGATGATGAGAGTGATCAAAAGTAATATTTCACTTTGGTTCATCAAATCTTACTAGAGGTCTGATATCACAATCCCTATTAGAGCTATTCACATAACAATGTTTTGAAGAATCCTATGTTATATTCCTCTTAGAAAGCAAACCAAGGTTTAAATTTGGTGTGTTCTCTGTTATTAATATACATATATTTTTTTACTTATTTTTTTAAAATGTCCATCATCTTTCATGACATAAGTTTTTATTAAAATTTTAATCCAAAATTAACTTAGAAATCTAGCTGCGAACGACCTTCGTTGGTCAAATACCCTTATACCTTGGATCCCAGGTTCTATAAAAGGTAAACAGCTGAAATTTGGTATGGTTCTATTATTTTATAAAACAATATTAATTATCGAATTTGAGCACTCCAACTGTTACAGAAGCTGCGGTAAAAATCACCGATAAGGCTTATTTTTGTAAAACGAAAAATGCTTTCCATTAATCATTGTATAATGCAGCTTACTAGCAGTAAATTTATTTTTTGGAATAAAATTTTGTACACAGGTCTCTTAAGTACAGTTCTGATCTTTTTAATGCAAATCAGCATTGAAATTTTTGAAAAAAGTAAAACAACCTTTCTTATACTTTTTGAAATGGCAAACTTAGGTTTTCTTTTTACAAAAGTGAAAATTTGAACATTTTATACATTCAAAAGAATAAATCTCGTTTTTACACTTTTAAAAAGAAGAAATGTAAATACTTACTTTAGAAAAGTGTATTTTCTTAGATTTCATC
>JAPYYV010011764.1:0-10615 GCA_030522625.1 Copidosoma aretas | reverse complement strand
CACCAGCGTGAGTAACGGCTGTCAGTGTAAACACAACTTACACGGCCGAGTATAGACATATATATTACCGACAGTATCTAAAATATAACTTAAACATGCTGAATCATTGTATAAATAAATTAACTGCAACTTTTTTATAGCTATTCGATTCGGAAGTAATTCATGCATTTAATATCAAAGCGCTACACAGTAAACGTTTTTTATTTTCTTGTTATCTTTGATAACTTTGATACTTTCCATTGAAATATTGGAAATAAAGGGGGTAAAGCCGCCAGTTTGATCCGACAGGGGTCGCATTTCAAATGTTGCCACTGCTTCTGCACAGGGCCAATAGCATGTTTAGAAAATCATGGCAAGTATACACAAAATGTTATTTTTGGTTTTGTGCGCACATAACCTTGAAATATTCGGAAATACGCAATCTCTTAAGCAGAAAGCCAGATAGACAAAAAATTACCATTTTTACGGGTGGCATAAAGGGTGAATAAACATACAGTCGGACAAATAGAGCGGTTTTAGTCGACGTTACGCCATAGCCTTAATTTTCCTAATTTTAGGTATGACTTGGTAAAAAAAAAGGGAAAAAAATTTCGAAATAAATTTCAACACGCTTAAGATGTAAATATGAATGCATACAAATTATTCAAAAACAATTTTATGACAGCGCAACCTTTCAAAAACAGAAAATACGCTTTATTTCGACGGGTAAGCAAGACAGGACGAAAATAACAATTTTTAGAATTCAATGCAGACATGCATACGTTATTTAGAAATTATTTTTATATAGTTTAGAAACAACGTAACGTTTTTAAGTCCTTTTGTGGCAGAATAAATTCATTGCATCTAATGTATAGTTTTTTTTCACACGTGACGCGTCCAATTTTTGTTCTTCATTCGTAAATAAGGTAATTTTTTGAGTATAGCTCCATTTACTGGGACAAGCGTCCAGTCATGTACCGTACAACTCTGCACAAATAATCTACACCAGATGTAGCCACTATATGTAGTTATAGTGTATTAAGGTGTAGAGTGCTTGTGTAGAGTTGTCTCGTGTAGGAGTGGACCCTTACGTGTTTGTAACATATTTTATTAAAAATATACTAATCATCCATCTTATATGATTGAATAAACATTGATTGATAAGACTGGTTTTTCATTATTTTCTAAGCCTTCTTCTTGATGTATATATATTATATTGTGGGTGTTCTATATGCGTCTAAGAATAATTGTGTAAGCGTATGTAGCAGGTGCCAGCCCGACATTAGAGATATTACCAGCGTAGAAAGTTGTTTTAAAATATTCAGAAGATTCGATGAAAGCGGGCAGTCTCTTACTAGCCAGCGTGGCAGCGTGGCCGCACGTCATGCCATGGCTATACTCTGTACTTCTTTTATCTACAGAATATATTCATTTTAATTGTTCATTTATTAAATATTAAAATATTTATTGAAACTACACCGAATTAACGAATATCCTCATTCCAACGATAACTGCACCATCTTAGATACATCGAATTGGGTTATTAAAAATATAGTTTTGAAACAGATATATCTACATTCATATATTATCCGTCAAAGAAGTATAATTTTATAGTTGGGCGCCCAAGCACCCACTGTTTTTATGCCTTAAACGATAGATTGTGATAATTTAAAAAACAATGTTTCAAAATGTTCAGGACATTTTTATCTTCTGAATTAAATAAACGCTTTTTCTTAATTAAGTTCAAAGAAATAATCGTTAAATCAAGTATTCATATCAATCTTCTTCGATAAGTATCGGAGTATCGGGTCTCCGCTCAACAATGTCTTTTTCTGAAGTTAAAGTATCGACTGATAATTCTGATTCTTGCTGTGATTGTTGCTTTGAATCTGTTCAACAATAAAAAACATTGAAATCAGATTTAATTTATTTTAAAAAGGATATGCAGTGTCTCATTAATAAAAATAATTAGTGTATACCTTGTTTTCTGGACTTTTTTGGCTGATGATTTTTATTGTTTGAATGACCGACATGCGCAGTCCAGCAATGAAACCTTCTCTGCAATTTTCGAAGAATTTCTGACAGTGGCTTCTTTTTTGACAAGTATTGATTAAGTTTCTTTACCAATTCAGCACTTTCCTCATTTTTGGATACCAAATAGTGTGTGAAGGCTTCTGAAAATTTTCAATCAAAAAACATATTTAATATCAATATTATTGATACTAAAAATTTACTCAAGAAAAAACCCAATAGAGATTTCCTTACTTTTGAATATTGCTGCCTTTTTAGGCGTAATAGCTTTTTTCGGGGACTCTCTTTCTTTACGTTTTTTGGCATGTTTAAGGTTGATCGCTCTTAACACTAGCTCTCATACTTCATAGGTTGACAAAGCTAACTTATCTACAAATCTCGAAGCTGTCTTTTGCTTAAGAATATCCAGCCAGTCTTTGTATGCAAGTGTACATCCATAACACAAATGAAACATTCTAACCTATTGCAATCATATACATATATCGATGTAATTTCTTTATGATTCAGAAAATTTTATAAAAATTATAATGATTTATTTAAATACAAATACCTTACAGTGGATCCATTAGTTTTCTTTAATTTATACACAGTAAAGTTTGCAATGCGTTTGTCAACTTTCTTTGCAGTTTTTAATTCGTTAATGTAATCGTCTGAATCATAACTAGGAACTTGCGTTTCCATACTATGTTTTTTTTCCTTGTGTGGAGAGGTACTGGAATAATTGCCACAGTTAGCCACATCATGTTTATTGTGTAATATTTGCTTATCAACATCGATTAAACTATCTTTAACATGATTCACTTGAATGCAATTATTTTGCAATTTTCTTGAATACAATGCACCTCCTTTAGAGTTTGTTCCCACAACTGTTGTTGTGGTGCCTGAAATAACGAATAAAATGTGCTTTGACATAGAAAATAAGTAAGAAACTTAATTTGTGCCTGAAGCTCCAGGCTTTGACACTAAACAATTTTTTTTTTTGGCGTTGAACAGACAGGCACTAATTCTGGTGGTGTTGTAGTTATACTTCTGTTCTTTGATTTTCAATTTTTTTGCGGTGTTAAATCCGATGTAGGCATTATCAAATTAGTATGTTTGTTTGGCGTTAAATGACGTGTTAGTATTAGAAAATTATTTGAAGTATCGAATGATACATTTTAAAATCATCTAAATAATGGAAATACAAATATACCTTAGTAATAAAATGCATAATATTTGTGGACTCATTTAATCGTGAATGATTAAAAAATATTTGACCCTCCCTTTGTTGGATATCAAAAGATGAGTAAGGTGTTGGGGATTCGAATAATTTTTTTGGTGACAGTTTTAAAGTCCTACCAGATACAGAAGATTTTGATACGTCTTCACTTAAGTGACAAGATCTTTTAAGATTCTTTATTTCTTCTACCAACATGTCACGTCTAGTTAAACATTTTTGCAGCAAATTACTAGTTTCTTCCAAATCTGCTTTTACTGAATCTGCTTTGCTTCTCTTAATAGCCAGAGATAACTTGAACTCTTCGATTTCCACTTTTTTTTTTTACTTCAAATCTTTCAATAAAACTTGGTTTCATTCTATGACTTTTGCAAGTTCGCTGGCATTATGCTCTTTACTAGCATGTACTGCTGTATCTCCTGGCAACGTTAAATCATAACTGTTTTGTACTGCATGTAACTTCGCTTGCTTCTCTTTAAAAACCACTATACTCTTTAAAAGTTCTAGTGCCTTTTTTCTTGCAAGATCTCTTTGAGATTTCTCATAATCTTCTGATTTTTGGGGATTTTCCTTACTTTTCTTTACCACCTTCTCTTTTTTCTTTTTGGACTTCTTCACTCGCTGTTGAATATACATCACACCTTATTGTTTAATGTTTCCAAAATTAATAGGAAATGGATTTGAGGAAGCCATACCTTTATCGATTTCCCATCGTCTGATTGATCGGATGGCTATAAAATTAGTTTTAAAGCATTACTTACACACAATAAGCATTTTTAATTTCCATAATATTAATAAACCAATAACTGCACATTATATAAAACTAAATGCACAAAAATTACCAAGTAATCAAAACAATAAAAGTTCCAATATGTTACACCATTTTACCTGAGAGATTATAAATTGTATAATTATTCGCATTATTTATTAGGGAAAAAAAATTTGTCTTAATTATAAATTTGCATCTCCTATATTCACTTTCATATTATTTCACTTTACCTCATCACTATATTCCTGTTCTTCAGTTGTTCCAGAGCAATAGCCCGATGCGATGCCTTCATTTTCACCCTTTTTAACGAACGCTTCTATAGCCCAGCTCAACCTTGATTCTTCCTTAGGGTATACATAACGTTTCCTGTTATACATTAACTCTTCATAGGATTTAAAAATGTTCATTTAAGGTTAATGTCCTAATGACTGAACGTGCCCAATGGCTAAACACTCAGAGTATTATTCCCTATTACATCATACATATCGATAAAATCTAAACATTCGATTTTATTTATATCCTTCAGGCATTTAAGAACGTGTCTTATAATTTTTCCGTCAATACAGTAGTTGCTGTTGGTCTAAATCTCATTTTAAATGTGCTTGCTCGACACTCGGGCTGTTAACATTGACTCGCTTGAGCGCTTTTCTTAGCGTAGGTGCACTTATTGTTGAGATCATAAAATTAAAACTATTACACTTTTAGACAAAGTGGAAGTACTGTCTGAATCTTAAGGATTGCTAAAGTCATCTAAAGATACCATTTTTAGTATAACTCATTAATTTGGACTTTTCTTGCGGATTACGATCGTTTACTATTTGAGCGTACTTCTATCCTAAGACCGCATCTACTTGAGTGTGTGTGTCAATACTGTCTATGTATGTTAAAGCCCGTTCAGTCATTGGTACTTGGTCGTTTTAGCTACCGGGACATCTCAATTTTTTACTGTTCATCCATCGGTAAAACATACTGAAAAGAAGTAGTAGTAATTCACCATTAAAACTGGTTTATAATGTTGTATCTTTATTTTAAATAATACGTGTAACCATAATGATGGTCAATATCCAAAATATATTTGAAAATCAGAAGGATCATATTTGATATTCATCTTGTAATTTCCTAAGGCCTTAAGCGTTCAGCCATTGGGACATTTATCTTACATGGTACGTAAAAATAGATGTCAGTAAATTATCATTAGTATTTGTACACGGGTATTATTACATTGCAATACATTAACTTTATCTTAAAATTTTAAGATACTGTAAGTACTTTTATTAATTACTCAAATTTATGAAGCAGCAATAAACTTACTTGAGTGGCATAATAAGTAACCAAGTTTGGGAGCTTTTTTCTATTCACTCGCATCAAATTTTAAAATTCGATAAGGATTGTTATACGGGCTCGTTTTTTTCCTATCAGGATAAATTTTAGTCAGATCAAGAGTACTGCATACTTTACTGGATCTTAGTAC
Source organism: Copidosoma aretas (assembly GCA_030522625.1). Classification (NCBI taxonomy): domain Eukaryota; kingdom Metazoa; phylum Arthropoda; class Insecta; order Hymenoptera; family Encyrtidae; genus Copidosoma; species Copidosoma aretas. Next base: position 5,149 of record JAPYYV010011764.1, on the reverse strand, counting down.
AGCGTGCTTTGCATTTTCAGGGCCAGCGAACATAGCTGCTATAAAATATTCATTGTCTTGGAGATGATCCGGTTCTTCACCCAGGTTGGGCTGATCTGCATCTTCCAAATCCATTGTGTTGTATTTACGATAGCACGACGACTGGTAGTGACCACGTGTTCCGCAACAAATAGTTAAAACATGAACGTACAGTCTTAATACGTTAACAGTTTTTTCAGTTATGATTTTTACAAAAAAGTAGACAAAATATGTACGGATGGATACATTCTTCTTAACAATTTTGTGTAGTTAAACACGGTAGAAAACAAAAATTTTTTACTTTATTTAGTGCGCACGTAAAGCCAATATTGTTAACATTTTTAGCAAGAAAAGGTTATAAAATAATCGTTGCGAGGTTGTGCTGTCATAAACTTAGGCTAGGCCTACAATAGTACACACCTCTGCTGTCCAAGATGGTAGCCACATTGCGGAAAAATTTTAAAGTACAAAATTAAACTTAATAAATCACAAGCTATAAAATACAATAACCTCATAAACTAAACTTGCTAGACCCATAACCGATGAGACTTAGATCTTGTCACACAGGGAAAAGCAAGTGGCCAATTTATTAACTTTAATTAGTAATTCATTTACATACATAATTGCATGAATGTTCTATTAGCATTTGAATTAAATTAAACTTATTTCAACAATTCTCTTTGCAAATGATGTTTATTATGCGCACTGAGTAAATGATTCGTTCATTATGCATGCAATGAATTGATGCACTTGAGTGTATTGATGGGTTTTCTGTGGCTCACAAATTATATTTTAATCGTTTTTGTATCTCTTATTACTGTTAAATTAACGTAATAATCAGTAGTAAAGATTGAATGTTAATTGAAATTAAAACCGGAAAAGGGACTTGCAAAATATTTACAACAACTTAGGCAATAATTGATTGCAATTTAAAATACGTGACCCTATGAAACTTTTAAACTTTGTTGCTTAAAAGAGTATATATTTAACCTACATAGCTTAAACTGTAATTAATTAAAAATTAATAATGTATTTTTGTCTGAAATGGTGTTTAGAATTTTTTGTAAAATAATATACTTGCTTCACTGTAAAATTTTCTTCAAGACCTCTATTGATCGTGGACTATTGTAATCCTGATTTAAATCATATTACAATAGATCGTTGGATTATGGACTGTAATTACAATTGTCGTACACTGAGAAAAGTGTATTGAAAAATTTATCACAATTTTTAGAAAAGCTGAGACATAGTAAAACCAGATTATATGAAACCTTACTATGGCGCTCTGATGAAAATTCGCTTTCTAACATAGTAAATTTTATTTTAATCAAAATAATTTTTATATTTATAAAACAAACAAATTTTTTTTTATTTTATTTATGGGCAGATAATTAATTTATAGTTTTTTGTAATTTTTTTTTATTTGTAATAGTATATTTTTCTAAGTAATAAAAAATTAATTTTTTAAACTTTGCTACAACCGGGACGTGAACTTCCAACCTGCAGCACAGGAGTCCGACGTCGTACGCACTTGACTACGATGAACTGTGTGTTGTAATATATCAATAAAATACATATTCTATCGTGTATATTGATGTATTCCAGACCTATTATACTATCAGTAATTTGAAAAAAAATTTTTCATCAATCGATCTTGTATTTATAACATTACCCAAAATCATACAGTTTCTTATTTTTTTTTATTCGTGAGAAATCCCAATCACATTTTGTATGTCATGCATAACGATACATGCAATAAAATAAGAAGTTAATTAGGCTTCACAATAAATTTAACCACGTATAATCTATTGATAAACAGTATTTGTCTGTACGTACAAATAATTCAAAACTCTCATAAATACAGAAATACGTTTTGTTTAGTATTTACATTAGTATAACCTGAAACTCGCTTTGAAACTCCATGAGCATATATATTATATATTATATACCGCCTAACCTAATCGACGATTTCATCACAAAAAGTACTATAGGATACAGTGATTTTTACTATGTTGAATAGCAATTCTGGAAAATCAGAAATTTTACTATGAGACATAGTCAATTCTACTCTAAAACGTAGAAAAAACTATTATGATTACAATACAATGTATCATGTTGTATAGCAAATATTATGACATCACTATTTTTACTATGTTAGACATTGTCAGTAACTCAGAGATAGAGCTTCGTGCTGCTCGGAGTCAGTATCATTATTTGGCGGCGACACTTAGTGGTTGCATGTATATATATGGCTATGTATATGTATGTGAGGGCAACTGCGCAGCACAGGCTGTGTCCGCAGAGTTCGCTTTTCCTCTTCTGGTGATTTGACAGGTAAACTTCAGAGATAGATTCTGATATGGATATTGATGTATAATTTGTGATACTTTAATAGTTCTTTTGTTCATCTTAACTTGGCCAGAAAGTTAGTTGCCCATCTTGTATTTTATATAAGAATATATTATTGTCATACATAAACCAGTGCCTGCTTTATTGCGTGTGAATCCTTGTCACCTTCAAACCAAAGCTACTCTGATAGGCTGTGGGCCGAGCAACGTGTAGATGGTTGTCGAGGAGATCACATGAACAGGAATAATTTGTGCTGCTTTTAGAGAAGGTAAGTGCCAATAAGTGCACACAAATTTCAGAGTGAAGTGATCTCTGCCCAATATTTGTGTTCTGGTGTCTGAAAAGTGAAAAATATGTCGGGTAATAAAGAAAAGCGACGCGGTGTTAGTGCAAGTTGAGACACGACCATTTGAAGTGGCTTTGAGCGGCCATTATACTACTCAGACTCGCACGACAGAACATTCTCGAAAGAAAGAGAAACAGTGCGAAATTTACATGCAGGTACACTGCACTGACGACATCTTATTTTTGTCTCTTGTCTTCTCTCTTTCTCACATCTTTTGACAAATAAGAGATCTATGCAAGTAATGCTATAGTGCAGCGCCTGCAGGAATAAGTAGTTCCGGAATTTTTTTTAGACTACCTCAGAGGATGTTTTGTGTCAGAGCTATGTGTACATGTGTTCGTGTACATACATGTATATGTATACAGGCACCATGTACCACTTACAGAGTACGAACTGCGTAGTAGTTTGTTTCTATCTCACTCCGTAGTGTATATCAGTCAAGAAGGCCGCTGCAGTTTTCGAGGGTTTTTCTTCGACCTCACGCACGTGGGTGCACCTCACTCTCGATAATTGAGTTGCACGCTGTGCGGCAACACAAGTTGGGACGTAGCACGGGTGTGAGATGGGGTCGGCGTAGGAAAACGGCAGCTGGATGTATACCCACACCTTGCAGTGCTGTCCGTTGATCGGGTGGCTCCAACAGAAAATGCATACTTGCTAATCTTGTGTATATAGGTTCATAAAATTTTAAACTCTATCGCTAAGAAAAGTACACCATTGCTACTATTTAATAACTCAGACGACGTTAGCCTTCTAAGTGACTTAAATCAGACTGTCGGCAGTCTTAAAAGATCCCTTGAATCAAGCAAAAATTTATCGAACATAACTTTCAAAAAGGAATACACCTTAACTCAAAAAGGTTCTTTTGATATTTGATATGACCATCTAAGATCAGAATTAAAATCGATCGAACATTCAGACGTCATTGAGAATATAAAACTTTAATAAATACTTGTACATCACAAGAAATACAAAAGAGAAACACATCAGTCAGAGACATAATTATACACCACATTGATGAACACTATTATAAATAGATACTAAATATGGACGATCCTATGACAATATTGAACAATTCAAAAGATTTAAGAATGGCAGAAGCCAATATTACTGCTTCTTCTGTGGGAGGTAGACTGTATCAACTTAAGATACAGGCTAAAGAAGATGTCAATAACTTCGTAGAGCGATTTGATACTATAGCTAGATAATCTGAAAACTGTGACGGAATGATACCTCTCACAGAAGAAGAAAATAGATCTGCTTTTTATCAGGCAGTATCGGCTAACAATATTGAAATAAGAACAGCCAATAAGATTAAACGGCAATTAGACGGGTCAGAAATGACTTGAGAGCAAGTGAAAACCTGCCTCATACAATTACAGGCAGAAAGATGTCAGACGATGGCTAATTCATCAGAAAGAATCAGAGTGTTCCCAATCGAACCCAAATAGACTGTATTAAAAATGTTAGGCTGGATGCCATGGGAAGTAGGTGGACTTCTCGGGTTAAAAGAGTTAACACACACTACACAGCACTTAAACTTCAATTAATATATATTGAACAAAAATAACAGAAGGCACTTAACGCCAAAAACAAAAGAAAAGCAGGTTTTCTTGCAACCAAAGAGCTGGCTGAATAATTACTGGATACAATTTAATATTTTGAATCACGCACTTATGTTTACTGGATACTTAAGAGAAAACGGAAAGAGCTTCTTAATGCGAAGAGAGCATGTATGGTAAGTTTTGCAAGTCAATAACCAGTCGTGTGACTAGACTGTATGAGCGTTCGGTGCGGACTGACTGCACGGTAGTAACAGCCAGAGAGCGTGGATTTTTTACAGTATGCATTGGCCTAAGAGATCGATGGTCATGTAGGACCCTCCACGCTGCCAACAATACAGAGTTGCCCGCGAAATTGAAATATAACATTCTGATATTATACATACTCCCCAGTTGATGGACAGTAGTCTCATCGTATGAACATCAAAAATAAAAAAAAATTAAAATTAAAATTATCTTTCTGGAGTTTACTTAATCAAATTTTTTTCCCCCTTTAAAAATTAAACCAAGGATTATTGTATAAAAAAATGTAGATCGCCTATCTACTTACATTAGCATTATTGAAAAGAAAAAATGTCTTCTTCTGTATTCGATTAATTAATTAATTTAATCTAACTTAACTTGAACTAAGCACTGTCAGAACAACAAGTTTGACTGTCGTCTGTGGCACAGATCGCTAACGTGCCACACTGAAGAGTCCAAGTTGGCGATATCTGGGACGAAACGAATCTTTTCCTTTTCTTCGATTCCTCTCCTTTTTTTTTTTTCCTTTGGTTCCGAGCTTCCAAAGTGAAGCCGCCAAGCACGAATTTCAACAAGCGTTTGAACTTGCTTGGTATGGAGTAACGCGTATACATGTGTGGGTGTAATTTTA
>JAPYYV010011763.1:0-14050 GCA_030522625.1 Copidosoma aretas | reverse complement strand
CCTCAACATTTAGATTCAAGTGATAAAAATACATCAAAAGAACCTTGGTAGAGCCATAGACCTCGAATTGGCTACGAAACCCTCCTGGCGCCCGTAGTATTTGGCTATAACATACAAGTAAGCTTTTTTTAGGTTAGGTTACGTAATGTCATAAAAATAGCAGTGATACACTAAAGCTTAGGGCTTGCATTGTAAAAAAAAGTCGTAAATTCATCAAGATTATCGCTGTTGGCAGATTTTTAAACATAAAAAGTCACTGTTGCCACACTGTGTGGCGTTGCGTCGGCTTCGAAGATGCTCGGAGAACCCCGATTGTATCTTATGCATGCATGTATATATAAAGATATATATTCCTATATCATATAGTTGTATTGACATAAATTCGACGCGGCCCCCCCCTACTCCCCCTTTCCCCCCCCCCAGCCCCCCCCCCCCCAAAATCACGTAGTAATTCGTTTTTTTTCGCGTCATTTTTAAACCAACTTTTTGTTTGGTCAGCTCTCACGCTCCCCATCCCTTCCCCTGCTCTTCCAAAGCTCCCCCTCTACCTCCACCGCAGCTCCCCCTCCACTTCCCCATTCAGATTTCCCTTGACTGACCTAGTACACGGAAAAAATTTGGACATAGGGAAGCACTGTTTGCTTCGAGCTTCTTTCGTCCAAAGAGATTGGAACATAGCCAAGTATATACACAGTATATTCCAATTTTGAGGTGTACTGCATCAAATATCCAGGGGCGCCAACACCGCTGTTCAGAGCTTAGGCTAAACTAATGCTAGTATGTTATGTATACATAGTATGTACATAACGAGCTCTGCACCCTTAGAACGAGTCCACTTCTAGACTGGGGCCGTAGCACTCCCAGTGAGTATAGTATCACTACCAGTGAAGAGTCTCTTCTGCTTTGCTCAGCGACGCTAGCAGCGCCTTTGCATTCTCGATGTAATACACATAAATCTCTTTGGACGAAGGGAGCTCGAAGCGAGTGGTGTTTCCCTACGTCCAAACTTTTTTCCGTGTAGATGCCGATTCATTTTTAAGTGATTTTGGACTCGATTAAATTTCAGTCAGCCCTTCTTTGTACTTCGGGAAATCTTGCAACGATTCTTTATGTCCATTTAGAAATACCAATTATTTTTGAAAGAACAGGGTTTTTGGTTATTCTATGATATAATAGAGGACTTAGAATAATTAAAAAAATTATTTAATATTTGAATAATTAATTTTATTGAACTGAAATTTTTTCTATTTGTTTTACATTGTGACACTTCATGTGCCGTTGAAAACCATCTGATCTTCCAAAAGCTTTACCACATTTTTCACAAATTATTTTTTAATTTTCTATGTGACTTAAAATATGACTGTTCGAATTTAATCTTCGAAAACTTTTTAAACATTCAATACATTCGCATGATTTTTCTTTATTATGTTCTTTTATATGACTCGAGTAGTTTTTTCTTTTCGAAAAAATAACTTCACAAGTTACACAAACATAGAAATATTTTCTCTGTTTTAATTTATGTTTATTCAATCCTTTTAATGTCAAAAATTTTAAGGAGCAGAAATTTCAATGGTGGAATTCATCATTGCTGAAACATATACATGAACCGATAGATCTTCCCATAATATATAGCTGTATGGTTTTAGGGCGAGCACTAGTTCCCTTCCGCTCCCCCATAAATAAGGTAAATTTCGTTTCTTTTTACCGTGAAATTTGACCCCCGAAAAATTGGGTTGACTCCCTCCAGCTCCCCCCCGCCCACTCCTTCCCAGTTCCCCACCAGATTCCCCCCTACCACCCCCCCAAAATATTTTTTTGTTGCCACGTAAATTTTGACCCCACTAGAAGTTTCTTAGATATAAACTATTTCGCCACACTTCATATAAATTTTAGGTTTCAGAAATTTAATTGAAGTATACAATTTTAGTCCAATTTAAAAAATTTATTGGAAAAACCCACCTTCAAATATAGAACGTCATTCTGTAAGCAATTTCTCATGTAAAACCATAAGTAATTACATGTGGCATTACATGTGGTATTACATGCAGGGTTATGGATTGATACTGCCGCATATAATTCCATGTAGAATAACATATGGAATAACAAATTTCAATTAAAAATAATTTTTGTCACACATCTGGTTGCTGATTGGTAAATAATCAGTTTGTATCTGAATAATCTGGTTTCACGAAGATAGTCAGCTTTATTAAGGACGTATGCACCGAAAGCAATTCTTATGTGAAAAAGTATTTGTTTAAATTTTATATTAAAAATATATCAATCATGATCAAAGATTGTAAAATGAGCTGCAAAAATAATTTCTCAAGAGGTAATATGATATATCAAGTATTAACTCATTGCATGTATTTGTTTTCAGTCCAGCAAAAATGCTACTATAATTCATCGGTGAATATAGTAGTTTTCTCCACGCGTGTGCATCCAGCCAGGGCCGTCCCAACAGTCCCTCGGGCGTTGCTTCGCAAGCGCCCTCGGGCCCAGAGACCGCCCTGGAGAGATGCACATTTGTGAAGGAAACTATTATTTCGTACCATGGGCGCAAAGTACAAAATAGGTGCCCGAAGGGTGGAGTTTTTGTTGCCAAGGGCGCAAAGTACAATTATTTGCCCATGGGCACACTTTGGGCCCGCGAATTACTTTGCGCCCTAAGGCGGTAAAGTACTTTGGGACCGGCATGGCAGGGCGCAAAGTGATTCTAGGACCCAAAGTGCGGACAGCCCTTTGCGTCCTCAGGCTGCACTTTGGGCCCTTCAAATCACTTTGGGCTTATATGCTTATAGGGCTTATAGGCGCAAACTACTTTTCGGCCCTTCGGGCCCAAAGTAATTTCGCGGGCTTAAAGTGTAACCACTGGCTCAAAATTGCACTTGGCTCCCTGCGTAAGAAAACAATATACGCGACTGGGGCGCAAACGTATTTATACTTTGTGCCATAGTCGCCTAATGTAAAAAGACCAAAAAGGGCTTCTGATGCATTTTATTAATAATATTTGTATTAAGATTTTTAATAAGAATCAAAATAACTTCGATTTTTAACAAATACTATTTATGCTATAATAAATATATATGAAAATAATAAATTACTTAAATCTAACAAATTTTAAGTCTGTAATACATTTTTAAAATCTCATTTACAAATTTTAACAATACATCAAGTAGGAAAGTTTTGTTCATAATAACCAAATATTAGAATTTACGCAGTCAAAACATTCTAAACAATTAGGAGTCGCAGTAGCTGAATGAAAATCATAATATTACTAGATATTATAATAGCTTTTCTAATAGAATGGTGGCAATTGTATAAAATGTGTATATAGTGCGCAAAAATGTAATGAGCATAAATGCATTAAATCGACGAAATTAATATACTAATATATGTATATAGATGATCTTGCATTAATGCAATGCAGATGTTATGAAATTCATTGGAAACTCCGATTATTTTTATGTTTTTTACAGATTTTACTGTTGTTCTATGAGTACTTAAAATAAATGGTAATTTAAAAAAAAAGAGAGTGAATAAATCCAAAAAATGGTACTGTATTTGTTCTATATTCACTCTGTAATATATGCTGAGTTGAATTTAATTATTTGTCATCTGAAATAATAATACATAACGTCTGTGTATGTGTCTGATGTCCTAGCTCAAGAAATAGTTTCTTTCAATGTTCTGTTTGTTTCAATTGAAAGTTTTTTCAAAGGCAATATTTTCAGAATAGCATTGTTAAAAAAGAATTCAAATATTTACGAATAAAAAAAAATATTTAAATCATTTTTTAAATTGAATAATAAAGCAATTTTAAGCTTCTTTAATAAATAAGAGAAAAATTGCTAATCTTATAAGAAATTTTATATATTTATATGAAAAAATTGGGAGGTTGGCGAGCAGAGTGCGCAAGCGGGCCAATATGCGTATGGAATAAATATCACAATATAATAGGACAGGTTACGTAATGTAATGAAACAAGTCGCAAATGAAGTAATAATGATAAGATAAATCATTGCTAATTCATAAACAGGATTCCACAATAATTAAACAGAAAATATGGATTATGGGTAAAATAAAATAATTTAAATAAAATAAAACAGAGAGTACAAATAGAATTAAAGACTAATGTAAAAAAAATAAATGGAATAATAAGAGAAAAAAAAAAATTAAACAAGCCTGAAAAAACTAAGCAAAGTAACAGAAAGCAAAACCTAAATAGGATTTGGAAAGATGTTAAAAAATTAAAACAGGAAAAAAAGAGGGATGGTAATGAAGAAAGAGTCATAAAAAAATAATTTAAAATATTTGTCAAGAGACAACACTGATACATATTATACGAAAAACATAAATAGAAGTACAGGAATCAACAGCAAAGTCAAAAAGGATTTTTACAACAATATATTCATCATTAAATAATAGAATGTCTAGGGAAAAATAAGGAATAGAAAAGATACAATAGAAGACATAATTATGGACAACTGTTTCAAGAATCTACAAATAATTGAAATGATTCATTTGACAAACGTACTTTATAGCTTATAGACTAAGACACATACTATGATAGCGTGAAAAATAGCAAGAATTTATTAAATTCACAAGGCAAGGAAGAAGTATAAGGACGTTAGAACTACAGAGGATTGGCATTTAAACGTAACATACAAGATTAAAGCAATTCTAATAGCTGGAAAAGTAGAAACATAGGTAGAGCTGTAAAAAATAATAAAATTGAGTTAGGCTGGCATCAAAGCAAAAGGAAGAACAAGATACCATATTTTCGTACTAAAAAATTAAATTAAAAGTAAGCTAGAGAAAGTCGTCAATAAATTATATGCTGTGGTATAAAAATAACAAAAATGTAAAAAAAAATATAAAAATTTACAAATTTACAGTTAATTACGGCCAGGAGCTAACAAATTTATTAAAACTATGAAAGAGGTAAGGCGAAGATGTCCATTAAGCCTGATACTTTTCAGTTCATTTATATAGAATGTAGATGATAAGTGGATCTAAAATGATAAAGGTTGTGTAACGGTAGGCAAACTTAAAATTTACTGTCTAAAATTATCTAATGACGTTGTTATATATATATATATATATATATATATATATAAACATGGTAAAAAAATATACTGGGAGTAAACACAAAACAAGAGAAAATGTTAATTTTTGGGAATAAGGAAAAGATGGAAACAGATCTGTTTGAATTTAAATTGGTGGCATTGGAAGTTAAAAACAAGGACATGGACCAAGGAGTGTGGTTCCTAACAAAAAATTTGCTTGATACGGAGAAAAAACGACAGGTAGGGTGCAAAGGGCAGTCAAAGCAGTTTAAGGCTTAATCAAAAGAGCTGAAGTAAAAAGTTTGAATAAAAGAGTATGTTTTATGGATTGAATGGTAATAGTAGTTTTTGTACGAAATTAGAAAGGCTTTTATTTGCGAACCAAGAAGTTTACGGCACGAGCCGTAGGCGAGGGACGTAACGAGGTTCATCAAGAAGCATTTACAATCGAGTTACAAATACTATTTTTCCTACCAAGGGTGTACTAGGATTCCAAAAAGGCCTGAGGTAGGAAAAATTATATTGCACATACGTAGCGGAGACTTGCGTATAAAAAAAAAAAAAGTTGAAAAACAGAAAGTAGATTCAAAATACGAAGTTGGGTTTAAGTGAAACGAAGCCAGGTTATATATTAATATTAAAAGGGGGCCGGGTAGGCATGGATTTGGGAATGAAAAAGGAAAGAAAAAGGAGAAAAAATAGATTTAGATTTACAAATATCACGTTGAGTTGAAATGTGAATAGATCAGGATATATGTGAGAAATGGAGGTTGGTGGGGTAAGCCTAGAAATAGGCGTGATAATCAAGGAAGAAATGTTCTTTTTTCAAATAATAAAAATGGACTAGAGCAAGTGGCCTTATTTATGCTTAATAGAAAAATTAATAGACTTAATTAATAAAAATCATACAAAATAAGCAAAGATGTAAGAGTAGTATATTAAAAATTAGAGGATGGAAAAACGATAGGTCTTTAAAAAAGAGCAACGAATTGGAATAAACTTGAGGAAATCAAAGATAGTTTTACAAAGGAATGGAAACCTTTTGTCACTTAAGAAATACAGAAAAACTCTATAGTAATTGACAAAATTATCATCCGTGAAATATTTATATAAAAAAAAAAAACGTACAGAAAAAAATATAGCAAAAAGAAAAATATGAAAGTGAGTTTTAAAGTTTTTAAATAATAGACTGTAGGCTCTGCAATGGAAGAAAAAAAAGTTGTAAGTTAAGTAATAATAATAATATCAGTCGGAAATATAGGATTAAAAGATAATAGGCAGGAGGGAGAAGATTTATGTGAATGTATAAGATATTTATGTAGTAAATAAGGCACTGCAGAGTAAATATTGAGAGTTCAATGATATGTTATGTGTTATAAATTATAGTATTATGTTAATGAAAAAAGTAATTCTTACGTATTGAAGTCTGTTTCATTAATTACGTAGTAAATTCTATTGAAAAAAAAATTAGTATTGATTTAAGGGAATATGCATTTTCAATAGTAATGAAACAAGAAGAAGAAATGTAGAAGTATATAAAAATCTATCTTAGAATTGAATAAATAATTAAATATTATCTAAGAATTTTGCAATGATATCTTATATTAAACTTATATCCATGATGGATTCTAAAATGTTCAAAAATATAAAAAAAAGGCTCATAACTGTATCTGTAAAAATAGTAATTGCATCTGAATCAATATTAACCATAAATACCAAATAGAATTATTATCAGTATTAAATAAATAACAATTGTTTGATGTATCAGTGAACTGATTTCATGTATTCACTATATTTATTTAAGTTATAAGCGAATTTTCATGAGATCGCTTTGGTTATCTATGTTTGTGCGCATATGAGTAATACCACCGATCTTTTAAAATAAGTGTTACCGATCAATTTATGCAATGTTCATAGATAAATAAACTTCCACGAATATAAAAATTTTATGTATGATGTTACAAATATTTAACACTTTCTTTTGAGCAAAAGTTAGGTCGTTATGTCGTTAGAAAGCTTAAGAGTTCTTCTTTCACTACGATTTTTTTCTATTCTGATCTTAAGTCTACTTTACCACATATTATTACATTATATCGTAGAACGGAAAAATAACCTTCGTAAGAGCGCATGTTAAAAGTACATTTTTTAAGTGACTCTTATTTGAAAAATTACCTGATTAAGAAATTTGATATTTTTAGAGGAGATTCCTTATGTCTTAAGTAATAATCTCTCCGCGTTTTACTAAATGTTAAAGTAAATGTGTTACGTGGAGAATTACCTTAAGGCTTATCAGTATTACGCTCGAAAGTTTAACGATTCAGTGACTTTTGAAGTGTTACTAGGCGCTATTATATTTCTTTCTGCTTCAATAAAAAAAGAGATATCTTTAGAATTTTATGAAAACCACATAGATTTGTTATTTTGATTATTAGATTTAGAAAATTGTACACCTGTGAGCGTGCTTGTTACCCAAAAGAAGTTATAACCATATTTCTTGGTGTTACCGATTTTTGTAAGATTTTACTTATTAACTGTATTTTCAGTATAAAAAAAAAGCTATTAAATTCATTTAATTTTGCAAAGCGATGAATGTTTTTGAAAACAGTTGAAAAATAAGAAATTTATTCATTTGTAAGCGTGCTACCCAACATTTTGTATATATATTAATTTTAAAACCGTCGTATAGCGCGTAACTTATTCTAAAAATGTTTTAATTGGAGAGGCATAATTGTAATTTACACGCAAAGTTACTTCTTTTTGGCGTAAAAACTCCTTGCACTATTAGAAAAATAATAATAACAGTCGTAATCGAGAAATTGTTTTGAACAAAAATTATGTGGCTTTTGAAATCCGTAAAAAATTTACAGACCTTATCATTTTTATCAATAATTATAATGGCCAAAGCTCGGAAGGGTAGTTAGATAGAAAGCTTTCTTCGAGCTTAAATTAAAGCTTGAATCTTTTTTTCTTAATTTATGCGTTTGTTTCAAATTTACAGTCCATCAAATATCAAAAAATCACACGATTACGAGTTACGTGAAGTTTAAATGGTGTTTTTCAGCAAGTTCTTTAATTTTTTACGTAAAATCAAAACATTTTATGAAAAAGTGTATATCAAAGTTTTATGCTTAAAATAAGCTAAAGAATGCGGTAATAATTATGAAATAACAAAAATCTAAAGTATCGTATGTTAAAAATTGAAATGTTAAAAATTTGATGAAATCACTCAAATGTGTATTAAAAAATAAATTCGTGTTTTTATTTTTTAGACATAAGAATAAATATATTAAAATATGGGAATTGACGCGTGGAGCTTCCAGGAGAGCGGAAAAGATTATTAAGTGATTCGCTGTAGACTCTGCAATGAAATAAAATAAAATATAAAACACATATTGCTATGTAAAGAAGAAAGAAAACAGCAAATTAAATATTAATAATTATATGAGTCAGAAATACAAGATTAAAGGACAATGCAGAGATATGCAGGAGGAAGATAATTTATGTTATTGTATGAGATATTTATTTAGGCAAATAAGGCACTACAGAGCGAAGATTTAAAGTTTAATGATATGTTATGAGTTATAAATTAAACTATCATGTCAATGCAAAGAGAAATTCCAACATTTTGTCGTACGTTTAATCAATCACGTATTATATTCTATTAAAAATACAATGAGAACTAATTTAAGAGGATACAAATTTCTAAAGTTATGACACAAGAAGAGAAAATATATAAATATATATAAATATATATTAGAAGTGTAATAATTTATTAAAATATTTACATTTACAAATTTTAAGTAAAAATTTTGAAATAATATCTTATTATGAATTTATATTCATAATTGATTCTAAAATGTTGAAAAATAACCTAAGAAAAGCTTTCAATTGTTTCTGTAATAAGAATGATTACGCAAATATCATATACATATACATATGTATCAATATTAACCTTAAATATCAATTACAGTCATTATCAATATTAAATTAGTTACAATTATTTGCTAAATCAGTAAACTTATTTCACATATATTACCGACCATATTTGTTCGATTTTTAAGCAAATTTTTATGAAATTGCTTTCGTTATCCATATTTGTACGCACATGTGTATTGAAAAATGAATTCTTGTATTTACTATTAAGACATAAGAATGAAACCATTAAAATATGGGAGTTGTCGCGTGGAGCGTGCAGGGGGCGAAGCCCCACTAGTATGTATGTACATGTATCTTTCTATTTTATATAGTTATTTTAGGGGGGGGGGGGCTTTTTACACCTACCCCCTCTGTCCCTCATAGCTGTCCCCTGCCCCACCCCCGTTTAGCCGCCTACAAAATAAGCTAAAATTCGCTTTATTTTTCTGTATAATTAACCCAACAATATTATGGTCAACCCCCCCCCCAACATCCCTTACCCCCCCCCGTCTCTCCTTACATTTTTTTCTACTCATCTACATAGATTTTTAGAACATTTATTTTTGATTCTAATAATATATTTAAAATATAGAATTCTAATATTAAGTTGTGTGATATTCAGGTCCGTATTTACAGTGTTTTTTCACTTCGCTATTCTTTTCCTAAAATTTTAAATGTATTAAAGATTGCCTAACCGCATTTCGCTATCTATAATGTCATTAAATATATTTTACCAAGCTTTCCATATTTGTCAAACAAATCTCCAATTGAATTTGAGTTTAAAAAATAACTTATAATGACTTCTGTACAGATTATAAGGCATGTTTGATAAATTTTTAAACTTTGTCTTTAATATCTATTGACTACCATGCCTCACTCGCCCTGCTTCAGTCTCCGACGGTTCCCTTACGCTAGCAAAAAAAAAAGTTGTTTTTTTTTTCTGTAATTAACAATAGTTTAGCCTCCCCCCCGCCACCGAAAATAAGTATTAGGAAAATAATAAAGCTATAATGTAAAATACCTCCTTTGGATCTTACTCCCTTCCATAATCCTCTGTCGTCTTTAAGGTAGTTGTATCCCAAATTGAAATAATGATGAGATCTTCATGTAACTTTGCTCATAGCTAAAATAATATCTAATAAGTACTAAACTACATTTTTGTGAGGCTAGAGTTCTTAGGAGGCAAAATATCCGTGTTTATATTTTTGATACTTTAACATGGATGCTTATGGAGAAATGCCTTTTTCTGTACTTTAATGACGTATATTATACGAAATAATGATGAACCTTCGACGATATTTTTTTGTGTATTACAAAAATATCTAATGATCTTATTAAACTTTACAAAATAACTCAAGGGTATTTGTGATATAAAAAATATATTTATAACCGTCGTAAAAACTGCTAAAGGGTATGTCTTCACATAAGTGCGAGAGAGATAGAAGGCATACCACTCTGTCGAATCCGTAGTAAGGATACACCTCCCCCAACACAATTTTCTAGATTTGTCCCTCCCCCCCCCCCCGTTCCTTTCTCCCCCCCCCCGTCATCCTCTCCCCCCCCCCCCCCCCCCCCCCTAAAAAAAACATTAGGTTCGTTTTTCTGTAAAATTATCCCAATACTGTTTTCTTTACTTCTCGATTATCTTGCTTTGGTAGTTTTTTTACCCCTTTTCTCCTAACTCTATACTCGAGTTGACTTTTCATTACAAAGTTGTTTCCATTAATTGAAATATATATTTCATATTATTTTTATATATACTTTCCACACTGCTCAAGAGGCATATAGACATGCCAGCTAAACTATTTTGTTGTTATTATTACTTATGTCATTTTAATAAATTCTTTAAACAATACCAAAAAGTAGACGACATAATATACATTTGTGTAATGAATCAAATTTTATATTATGATAATATAATAACACCCGTAGGAGTCATCGCCAATCAGTCTTTCTGTAAAACCATAAAACCATGCCCTATTTCAGAAATTACTTAAGTATTGAAATATACACTGTTATATTTATTTTACACACACATACACACACACACACACACACACACACACACACACACACACACACACACACATATATATATATATATATATATATATATATACGTTTTTGTGTTTCCCCGGAGGGGCACATTCTTACGGTAATACAAAAAGTAATCAGCCCTACATACCCCAAAAAGACAGAGCCCTGTCCCTTGTACCTAATTTTAAAAGAAAATGAATACATGTAAAACAAATAATTATTATTATGGATCGATGATTGCTATTTATTTTATGATGAATTTACGAAAAATTCGAATGAATTGATAACATTGAAATGAACAAAGTAATTTTACAACAATAATATGTATTTATAAAATCTTTGATTTCATAATTGTTTTTTGATACGTATGAAAGAGAATATATAATAAAACTTTCTGATCAAAAATAAAAAAAAAAATATTTTTCAAATACTGTCAAACAAATTTTCTTTGTGTACGCTCGCGTACGAAGCACGTATTATCTCGCGTTACTCGTGTACACGTTTCTGCACGTGTTGTTGATGCCCGCCTCCGACCAGCAAAGCTTTAGCTTCGCTTCGGCCCTGCAAATGTCGGCGGGCACCAACCACCACGTGCAGTACACCCAGCTGACCTGTCACCCTGCTTTACTTAGCAGTAGCAGAACTATATATAGCAATACAGCAGAAGTCGATCGAGTCTTATGCACCATGCTACGTAAAAAGGCCGTGAAAGCGGGCTACGAACGCAGGCCAGAAAAAAAGTCATATATGTATCGCCAAAGGTGAACGAGCAGCCGGAAATGCTATTTTTTCAATGATTAACAATTATCTAGCGTACTTTCGACCGGGAAGGAAGAAAAATAGTATACAACCCACGGCCAGCAAGTTAGACGCCCTGGCGTGCGTTTATGACGGCCTCGGCTTCGCTTCGGCCATCATACCACGCACGCCAGGAAGTCCAGCTTTCAGGCCTTGGGTCGTAATATACTATTGACTACCTCGTCATTGTCAACTTCATTTCGCACAAAAATATGATCTTTAGTTTTGCATCTTGACCAAGCAACATACAGTTGACCATGTGATAACATAGGTTTTCTGGAATATAGACATACAATATAGAATGTTTGCCCTTGCGATTTATTAGTAGTTATTGCAAAAGATGAAAATAAGGGAAATTGTTATCTATATAAAATAAATTGTAATAAATGTGTATTTCCAATATTTAAAATAATTTTTTATATAAAAACTTTTTGTCCAATTTTTTCACCTGTTATTATTTCCGCTTCAATATTGTATTTCAACAATTTTATTATTCTTAGTCTTGTCTCATTACATTAACCATTAGATGTACTTATTTACATGACTCGTGATCCAGTTTTTAATTAAAGTTCGGAAGGTGGTGGATCTTTACGAATATTATTTAAAATTATCATCTGTTAAACGCATATTTATACTTGATTTTAAAATTTTTTAAAATGACCAAAAAAATGAGCACTTAAGTATTTCTGTTATCATTGTACTTCCATTACTATATTTAACGAAGGAAGTTTTTAGCAGACAGCACCTTCTAAAATGATTAGTTCGTCCCCAAAATAAATTTTTGTATCACGTTCTCTTAATATTCTATCAACTATTTTAATGCCTTTTTAGGAGTTATGGATGCTTTATCCAAGAGTATTAACTAAATATCTCGAAATGTTTTTTTATCAACTTCTAATAGTAAAAATTCACTATCTACATTATTTATATCTAATGGCAAGCAAAAAGTTTTACAACTTGCCATTTCTGTGGGAAGCAATATCGATGCAATTCCAGTTCAAGCCATCAACACAACTTTTTTGCTTTAAGTAATAAAGTAATAAGTAATTTTTTTATACAAGAAAGTTTTCCCTAAACAGAAAGGAACATCTATAATAAATATGTTATTTACATATAATTTTTTGAAATATATTTTTGATCATCATATAACTGAACATATAATGGTTCGAACATTTTTTTACAAAATAATAATTTCCACAAAGTTATCTGTTTTTGCAAATAAAAAAAATTGCTTTAGTTTCAGGTAAAGAAAAGGATTAACAAGACTTGCCTTTTAAAGTAAAAATTCGATTCATGTGTAAAATAGCCATATTTTCTGTATTTAAAATATAATTTTCTGTGAAATAAGTTTTATATTTATTCCAAATATTGTCACCAGAAATATTTTCCGGAAGTAAAAACTATGCGAAAAATTGTCTTAATTTATAAGACAACATGACAGTAGTTGCTTCTTTTAAAATATAATCAATATGAGAATAATATTACATCAATCCCATAGCTGTAGCAGTATATTTAAATGATTTATGACAAATCCTATTATATGTTCTTACATCTTTGAACGATGTCACTCCTTTTACCCTGTTTAATATCAGTTTTAAATAAAAGCATTAATTATCTTTTGGAGAAACACTATTTCAACTTTCAATAGAAGAGTTTTCTAGAATATTTATGTAATTTAATGTTTTTGTAAAATTATTTGTTCTATTAAATCAAAACCAAACAGTTATATATATTTGCCGATTTTCAGAGAACTTTTAAATATGTTTTCTTTAAAATTCTTTTTAATTTGTATGATGAACAAATTTTGTATGATAATATTAATATTCTAAAACAAATATAAAGACTATAAGATTAATAATACTAAAAATAATATTTAAAAATACATTTCATATAAGGTATCATAAAAATAATAGCAAATGTTACTTAAAAAAATATTAAAAAATCAAATGTTACATTTATATATAGAATACAGTGTAAATACCTCTTACAAGGTCACTGCACTATAATATACAAAAAAATATATAGAATATACATATGCGGGGTTAGCGTGCAGAGTGCGCAGGGAAAGCCCCACTATTATGTATACATATATATATATATATATATATATATATATATATATATACACTAGTGAGGCTTCGCGCGCCAACCCCCACATTTCAATATTTCTATTCTTATGTCTGAATAATAAATTCAAGAATTTATTTTTTAATACACATATATTTATGTACAAT
>JAPYYV010011762.1:0-10617 GCA_030522625.1 Copidosoma aretas | reverse complement strand
CTGAGATTACTGAAATTTAAATATAACATACATTGATACCTAAAGAACTTATCTTCAAAATTTGAAGACAATCGTAAATAAAGTTATTTTGGCATAAACATCCTTAATCTAATGAAAACCGGAACTCTTGGCTGCCAATATAAAATATCAATAAATTCGTGAAAAAGTTCTTGAATAAATATGTGCATGATATTTAAATATATTTGATTGCTTTCTTTGTAACACGGTCAGATACGTATCAACAAGCGACGCGTCCACAGTGCCGGCACTTATTGTGCTCCGAGCAGAGCTTACGTAAACTACTGTACAAAATTTCGTATTTGAGTACTTTTATTTTTACTTATAAGTTACTTTGCGTAACGGTTGTACCATGGTCCTCGATAGACTATAAAGCTGGGAATCTCCATTTTCTCTGACAAGGTGACAAGTTACGTTTAAGAACTAAACTACTTTTTCCTTGTGGAGTAGATTTTTCATTTTATTTTTAGTTGATTAATAGTGATTATATGCGTTATGTGTGTGGATAGAGTGGATTTTTTCGCTTGGTTCATCGACAGTTCTGTCTTTTTCGTTTAAAGGTTCCAACTAATGATAGACTATACAGCCAAGCACCTTTATTTAATCTGACAAATGACGACTAAGAACTACTCTACTGTTTTTACTGTGTAAGTAGGTTCCAATTTTATTGTAGTTGTTTGCTAGTAATTTACTAGTAATGATATGCATATGTGTGTGTATTTTTTACTGAAAATTTAGGACCAGGATTTGTTATTGAGACAGGTTCTATTCCAGATTTAACAAATGACCTCAACATTAACTATTATTGATGTATTGTGATCAAAATAGCTGTAGAAGCTCTTTGCCGTTCTGATGAAAATTTATGTACAGCTGGCGCTACTTTAAAGTTTGTTTTTAAGCAATTAAATGACAACAACTCGATGTTGGCTTCGGAAATAAAGGAGCATTTATAAGAGCGCCTATAGATCACAGAAAAAGGATTTGAGTGATGTCTTATGCTATTTACAAAATTTTAAAGGAAGTGATGATACTTTAGATGACGAAATAAAGCATCTCTTTTCAAGTCCTGGCAAGAGTTTGATAACAAAGTATATTGTTTCGTTAACTGAATGGATGAACACGAATAAAATTATCAGTGATACAACAGACGGACGTGCCATAGAAATTGAATCTACAACTACTAACACAACTGATTTAACACTCAAAGAAAAACATCAAATTGAAGTAGAGAAAAGTATGAAAACATTGTCTTCATATTCCTATGAAGAAACTGCTTTTACTCAAATAATTCAAAAGGAAATTAATTTATTTGAAGCTTCAAATTAGAACCGTCGCTACTATTTAGATCAAGCATATAAGTATTTATTAACGATTCCTCCAACCTCCATTGAATCGGAACGGTCGTTCTCTACGGCTACATACATGTGCAATAAATTAAGAACCAGGTTAGGTGATGATACATCAGACTCATCGTTGTTTCTTAGTACATTTTTTAGCAGTTGAAACAAGAGTTTAAGAGACTGAGTAATATTATTCTTTAGTACTGATATATGTACTTATTAAAGTTTAAAGGTAGTAATGTGTAATCGTATGCAATAAGAAATACGTTCTTATGTATGAATTCTTACTTAGTCAAGGAAAAATATGATAAAAAAGACGATTTTCTCATGACCTTTATTGTATTTCTTAATGGTCCGATATCCCAGGGCTATACCGGGATTCCAGTATCCCGGGGATGTCTATTTATAATCCCAAAATCCCGGGATTGAAAAAAGGGTCCGGGATCGAAATCCCTAAACACAACGTCATAACCAAATTTAAGATGTAGCATTTTTATGTTTCCTACTGTAACATCTCATGTATTATTCTAAATTCACTTATTGTCTATATTCTTTTTAATATCTGATTTTCCGTTCATTTAAAACTTCTTTTAAACATCTTTAACATTTTTATACCCAGCCCTATTCTGTCTAATTTCATCCAGAAAATTTCTTGATTGATTGTATCAATTGCTGTGCATAAGCACAGCATATAATTTATTGTCCTCTTGCTTTAGCTTAGTTCATTATCAATTAAACTATTTAGTAAGAAAATATGGTCCCTTGTTCTTCTTTTTGCTTTAAAGCCAGCCTGACTCTCCTTTAATATTTCACGCTCCTCCACCTACACTTTTACTCTTTCAGCAATTACAATTGCAAATATCTGGAATCTTCTATTTAAAACGCAACTCCTGTGTAGTTTTTAACGTCCTCCTACTCTTCCTTGCCTGGTGAATTGGATAGAATCTTGCTGTTTTCCACCCTTTCATAATTTGTGTTTTTTTTCGTAATACATAAAGTATGTTTTTAAATTTAATCACTTAAATCATAAAAAGGTTTTTAAAACATTCCCCCACAATTTCTTCATCTTCTGCGACTTTTCTGTTGTTGTTGTTTCCTTCTAGGACATTCTAAAATTCAATGATCGATGTATCCTTTTCAAAATCCTTCCAGACTTTGCTGTTTATCCTATACTTCTTTTTTCATTTTTTGTGTAACATTCCTTATTGTTGACTCCCAACAAATATTTAAAATGATTCTCTTATGCCACTATATTTAATCACATCAATTTTTTCGGTTCGCATTCCCAATCACTTTTAAAAACTCATTTAAATGATTGCATTCCGACACTTTACTTAGTTTTCCATCGAATTTTCAATTATTTTATCTCTAATATTTTCTTTTAACCTTTTTTTTTAGTCTTAAACTTAATTTGTGTACTCTCTATTATTTTACCTATTTTTTCAATTTACCAGTAATCTTCCTTATTTGCTCAATTATTTCAAAATAATGATTATAAATTTTTCAACATTTTTTCTCTTTTGATTTTAACGGTTTTAGTTACTCTGATACCTGTGTAATTACATTAGATAACATGTTTTATTTTTCTGTGATATTTATCCCACCTTGGTTAGTTATTTGATCCAAATAGCTCACATCTTTCAACAAAAAAAAAGAACTTTATACTTAGAAAGGGATTGGTATAAAATTTATTAAATAATTTATGATCATATTATTAAATCTATCTATATGCCTCCTGGGCGCCCGCGCCGTAAAAAAATAGATGGGAAAATTAGATAGTATAAATATGTATTTCAACATTATTAAAATACAGTGTTGCAAGTAAATTTATTTTGATTCAAGTTATTAGAAAAATAGATGAAAGCATAGGATCACGTAAACTAGAACAAGAAAATTTTGTTTTCCTCCAAACTCTAGGAATCAATAGTCCTCTATTAGAAAACAATACTGGAATTTTTTGAGATTTTTTGACCAAGACTCTTGCCGTCAGCAACGGTCACGATGTTAAAATTATTTTTAGGACTGCAAACTTCTTGATTTCGTAGATAAATCGATGCGTAAAAAAAAAAAAAATACAAAATGTTAGCATTTCTCAAAATCTGTCGAGTCAAAAAAATCCAAATCTTAACCGATTTTTTTCTCAAAAATGACGTGATTAAGGAAAATTTTGCGAAAGACATTTTCGACTTCGAAATTTACGTAGATTATAATAATATTCTTTGATCTGCAAGTTTCGTTAATGATGAAAAAATTGGCCGCCATCTTGGATTCACCATTTTGAATTTCCTCAACCTAAAACTAGATTTTTATTCAGCAAACTTAACAACTGAGGGGCCCCTACAATTATACTGTATGAAAATTTACAATCATATTACCTATGATTATCGAAATCTGTCAACACAAAGAATTCCAAACCTCAACGGATTTTTTTTCTCGAAAATGACGTAAGTTACGAAAATTTTGCAAGAAATATTTCCAACTTAGAATTTAATGTAGATCAGAGTCATATTTTTTAGTTTGCGAGATTCGTTAGTTTTGAAATTGTTGACTGCTATTGAATTTAATATTATTTAATATTATTATTTAATTTTATTGATCCACTATATTGAATTTAAGAAATATGACACTGAGATCGTATTAAGCACCTTATTTTATATCACAAGAAAATTTTTACACATATTTTTTCATCATGAGAAACAACATACAACTTGAAAACTGTGTTTTTTAACATTCAGCGCTCTCTAGCGCCCACATTTTACCTGCGCCCATCATACACCAAAAATTATTCAAAAATGCATATTTCAAGCTAATAAAAAAATTTGTTTAAATTGAAAAAAAAATGTCATACTTTTTGAAAAATAGATAGTAAAACTTAAAAACAAGGGGTTTAGCTAACCATGAAAATTTTTTTAATATTATTATTGTGTTCTACGGAAAAAATGCTAAAATTAAGTTGTTTTTTTTTCTCATACGCATTTTTCTCATATGCATATCAAATATGTAAATTAGAAGACATTTTTGTAACTCGTTTATTACAAACACGAAAAAAAAAATATAGAACGTAACAATAGCATCAAACAGATTAAAGTATGTAAATTAGTACATAATCTAATGTATGGTAAATTGAATAAAGAACAAATAAAATTTTTTGAACTTTTATGGGTATGAAATTCTGAAAATTATTCTTATTGATGATCCTGGAGGTTAAGAAAAAACATTTTTTAACAAAACATAAGTTAAAAATTTTATATTGCACTTTTCGTCACTTAAATTGTGTATACAAATATCACAACGGACAATTGTTTGTTACCTCTATAATCTATATTATTTTCGTGATATCTCCAATAATATCGTTTATTAATTTAACTTTTTCCGTACTCACATATAAAATGTCAAAGAGGAAGAGTAAAAACAGTGTAGATAACAACAGACTAGAAAAGTTGAAAAATATTTTAGACACAATTACTAAATTTCTAGAATCACAGTTTTAAGGTTGTAAGAAATCTGGGTAAAAATTCAATTATTTTTTAATTCAATACTACTATTCGAATCATTTATACGGTAACAATTATATATCCTGTTGATACTTTCAGTTTCTTTAACTTTTATATCATTCTTAATATTATTATAATCTTAGCTTAGGTAATATTTATTGAAGTTATCCTTAAAGTCAGAATTTTGATCAGTAAAGATAAAAATCTTAACTTAGAGATCAGAAATATTTTCTTGATAATAATAATAAGGGATGCACAATTCAGTTTCATATTTAAAACAAGGCTATCAATATCATTGCAACAGACTCAAAGTTGAATGGAGTAATTCAGGGTATAAATTCAAATGACGCATAATGTAAAAAAATCTGTAAGTTCTGAAATGATTTTTATGCTTTTGTAATTTATAGAATGTTTTCAGACCAAACAAAAGAATACCTACCGCGTTTATCAGATACAAAGAAGTACATATTACGCTCAATGATTTCTTAATTTTATATCCGATTGTACCCGAGTATAAGAAGTCGGGGCCGTCTTGCTTATCAAGAGTATAGTCTACACTAGTCTTCTACGAGGATGTCTGCGTACAATTTGAAATTTGTTTTTAAATAATCAAAACTAATGGCATGTTTAATATTTACAAATTAAACGGAGAGAGAACACAAGGGAGCTATATTACACGTGGTGTTTATGCTACAAACATTAATTTTTTGCACATGTTGACATTTATTAATTTTACACTGAATATATCATATGTATTGTAAACAAATTTCAATATAAGTATCATACAAAAAGGTAACTAATATTTGTGAATCTATGCTCAACACAAAACATTACCCTAAAAGTAAAAAAATAATTTTACTATCATGCTTTTATCCTAATTATGCACATTAACATATATTAAAATATTCGAAAATCAATAGAATAATATAAAATAATGCATGTATTTAAATATGTTTATTCTCTTATATTAACCGATACACAACTCAACATATTACTCTAACAATAAGTGTGAGACAAATTCATCACTGAAAATAATGACAAACATGTAAATGTATGTGACGTATATGTAAATACTATCAATATGAGAACATAACTTTTTATTTATACATGAAAGGATTTATAATTTTCATACGATCATCGAAATTCTGCTATACTAATAATACGACACTTACTCCTAATCTTCGGGTACCATTTAGCATTTTTAGATGGGATTAACTTGATGGCTAGGCACCGAAGCAAAAAAGTGGTTGACAATCAAATAGTTACACCAAAAACAATATTCTTTTTACATACTTTTCCTAAATTTTCTTTTTAACATTATCTTGCAAACATAGTTAACCATAAAAAATTGAACGTATTAATAATCTTATCATCGTGGTCTATTTATAAAGAGGGGGCAGAGGGGTTCAAGGGGTCTAAATAGGTCTATGGGATATGGGGCAAGGGGCGCACAGTGTGTCTTTTTGGGTTTTTTTTTTTTTCAAAATAGATAGCTCCTGCCAGAAAACTGAAAATGTAATGATTTTTTTTGGAAAATGAAGTCGATCAGTTCTATAATACAGGAAAATTATAGCGAAGACTAAATTTTTTTTTTTTGGGTTAGAAAATTCAAAAGAAACAGAATTTTTCAAAAATTGTTGATTTAACGATACAACTTATAATGAAATAAATAAATTAGTAAGTACTGCAGTGATTTTTTGAATAAATGCCTTTAAATAATAATCTTTTTTTTTAAACTTGACGTTTTTAAGTCTATACTTTCAAACATAACTGCAAAAAATAGCGATTCATGCTGTTTATGTCGTTTTATTCTCATAGCAAATTAAAATAACGACTAGACAATATTTGTAAAAGTGAAAACTGAAGTCTAAACCAACACTAAATACAATTAATAATCGATAACAGCGTAAAGCGAACATAACCTCAAAAAATATCAAAGTATCGAATTTTTTTGGTTTCTACCCTTAACATCATATAAGTTTGTAATTAAAACTCTATAGTGCTTACTCTTCCTGGAATATACAAATTATGAATTTTTGAATATAGAAAAACTATAGAAAAGACCTAAAAAATATTTTTAAGGTTAGAATACTCAAGAAAAACGAAAATTTACAAAATTTTCGATTTAACGTTAGAATTTTCAATAAAATAAATGGATAAGAGAGTGCCTTAGTGTATTTTTCACTGTGTCTTTCAATCATGATTATTGAAATTTTATTCAACATTTTTGAGTCCATACTTGCAGACATTACCCCCAAAAATAGTGACTGATGCTTTTATTGTCGTTTGAATCGTATAGCAGATCAAAAGAAAATATTTGTAATAATGTAAACTAATAAAGGAACTAACACAAACTAGAGTTACTAAACATTAACAGTAAAGAGCCAACATTACTTTTAAAAAATATGGAAATATCTAATCTTTTTGTTTCTGCCCTGAACAACATTAATTTGTAATTATTTACTTCATTTCTTTATCACTACATAATTTGTTCTAGAGAAATACTGATTTGTTGCATAATAATACTATTTGTTTTGTAAATACTGTTGCATTGCATCGGTTACAATTTTCTTTTTATTCTCAACTATTTTTCTATCACTTATATTTAATAATGACAGTAGAGGATCTGATAGATACATACTCCTATTGAATATATCAGTCAATCCATCTTTTCTGCTTGACTGTCTTGCATGCCTTGTCATGTGTAGTCTGTGTGAACGATGCCAACTTTCACTTGCATCTTCTCATAGAAATATCAACGGAACTGGGAATTGTTTAGAGATCTGGCAGCCGTGCATAAGCAACTTATGCACACTGGGACTTAACTTAGCCCAAGGGTACAAAGTATAATACATCAAGTATGTATCTAGGCACAGAATTTTGAATTTAGGTAGGTTGATTTCTTCGCCACATCTAAATACAGCTATTACTTTTGACATATTACAGACGAGTTTTTCATCAACACCCAAGGCTTTGGCAAATTTTTGTGGGTTATTGAAACAAGTTTTGGCGAGATTTCCAGTGTTTGTTGTGCCTTTTCCTTGAAGTACTTGATCAACTCTTATCCCAAATGGGTCATGAAGATTTTTCTGCACTTTATTCCTCTGATTTTCAAATGTACCTGTTCATAACCGATTTTATTATTTTACTTACATCAATTACTAACGATCAAAAATAAAAGAATTCAAAATATTTTTTTAGCGTAAAGACGAAAAGCCTACCAAGAGTGTATAAATAAATAATCATGCATAAATCCCAAGCAGAAATAATTCAATTGTGTTTTGTTATTAACTATCATTTGTAAAAATGTGTAAGAAAATTGTAAATGAAAATAATATAAACGATTTGAGACTATAATTGCACTTCCAATTGGAGGTATTATTTCTTATTTTTTATTTTTTTGGTTTGAAAAATATGAATCGAGTTCAAGCTTGACCGTCACATAGATTTCTGAAAATTCAAAAAGTTTATTTTCTGTTATATTTTTGGACTAAAAATATAAATTGTTATGGTTTCTAAAATATAAGAATGAGGGCGCGGTTATGCAAAATACGGAATATGCAGCGCATAGTCTGGGCA
This sequence comes from Copidosoma aretas, assembly GCA_030522625.1. Classification (NCBI taxonomy): domain Eukaryota; kingdom Metazoa; phylum Arthropoda; class Insecta; order Hymenoptera; family Encyrtidae; genus Copidosoma; species Copidosoma aretas. Next base: position 2,186 of record JAPYYV010011762.1, on the reverse strand, counting down.
GAGCAGCAGACTAATGTGTGGAGTTTAGTACTTAAATTGTTTGATTTAAAATTTTCGTTGCGGATTCCATATCTCTACGGTAAGGCTCACTAATGTAATGATGAAACAATGAATCCAAAAAATTATATTTATGTTACTGAGGATACCTTGCAAATAGTAGTATTAAGTTTAAATTTTTACAATAACATTGCATGAGCTGAAAAATATATTGATTAGTAAACTAATAAAAGTTTTAAAAATATTTATCATTATCTAAGTGAATTCGATAATGAAGAGATAAACATGGCTTCATCTTTCTAATTGGCTGAACAGAAAGTAAAAAACTCACATAAGTGATAAAAATTTGATTGCAATCCATGTATATTCGAGGTTATGTCTACACTTAGTAAATGTCCCATAAATCCGCAATAATTTTTACGATGACTTTGCATGCATTACATACAGGTTATAAAGTAATGAAACTGGTAGCAAGTGTTGATAAAAAGAGATAAGTTCTATTTTGAAGTCTTAGTGGGAATAAATCAAGTTTATAACAGTAACGCAAGTGAAGAATGATCTTAAGCACGATTCCATTTATTGCAGCAGGCTTAATCATTATTAAATAGGACGTCAATTTTTCTTCCAAGAAAATCTTGACTTTACAGTTTCAACGTTAAGTAACTGTAATGTGTGTTGGTTGGAACATTAGTTAAAATTATTACGAATAACAAGTAGTCGTTATTTTAATCTGCTACGAGATCAATACGACAAAAACAGCATAAAACGGTATTTTCCAAGGTTACCTCTGCAAGTATAGCCTCAAAAATGTGAAGTTATAGTTACAGCTTATAGTTCTAACCCCAAAATAATTATTTCTTTTCTGTAGTTTCTTTTTTATTCTACAACTTAGAACGTGTATTTTTAGAAAAGAATAATCACGATACTGTTTTCCTGTGGCAAGTAACATTCACGAACATACATGTTATTCAGGGCAGATTCAGATAAAAATTAGATATTTCGATATTTTTTAAGGTTATGTTAGCTCTTTACTGTTAATGTTTGGTCACTGTAGTTTGTGTTGGTTTCTTTATTAGTTTATATTATTACAAATATTGGCTTTTGATCTGCTATACGATTCAAACGACAATCAAAGCATAAGTCACTATTTTTGGGGTTATGTCTGCAAGTATGGACTCAAACATGTTGAATAAACTTTCAATAATCATGAATGAAAGACGAATAGTAAAAAATACACTAAGACACTAACTGATCCATTTAATTTATTGAATATCCCAACGTTCAATCGAAAATTTTCTAAATTTTCGTTTTTCTTGAGTTTTCTAACCTTAAAAATATTTTTTTAGGTATTTTCTATAGTTTTTCTATATTCAAGAACTCATAATCTGTAAATTCCCGAAAGAATAAGCACAAAAGAGTTTTAATTACAAACGTATATGTTGTTAAGGGCAGGAACCAAAAAAATTCAATACTTTGATATTTTTTGAGGTTATGTTGGCTTTACACTGTTATCGATTATCAATTGTTTTTAGTGTTGGTTTAGACTTTAGTTTTCACTGTGACAAATATTGTCTAGTCGTTAATTTAATTTGCTATGAGAATAAAACGACAAAAACGGCATGAATCGCTATTTTTAGAGGTTATGTTTGAAAGTATGGACTTAAAAACATCAAGTGTTAAAAAAAAGATAATAATAAAAGGCATAGATTCAAAAACTCACTGCAGTACTTACTAATTTATTTATTTAATTATAAGTTGTATCGTTAAATCAACAATTTTTGAAAAATTCTGTTTCTTTTGAATTTTCTAACCTATAAAAAAAAATTAAGTCTTCCCTATAATTTTCCTGTGTTCTAGAACTGATCTACTTCATTTTACAAAAAAAAAATCATTAAATTTTCATTTTTCTGGCAGGAGCTATCTATTTTGAAAAAAAAAAACCAAAAAGACAGACTGTGAGGCGGCTAGGTGGGGCTTGAGGACACAAATTAATTTTTAAATATAAGAGAAAATAACAGAAATAATCGTGTTTTATCAGGAAGAGGTTAGGGACGGTCAGGGGGCAGAGCTTCCGGTCTACACATTATAAGGGGATACATCACAAATGAATTCTAAGCGATCTCTAGCAGTGATGCGAACACGCAAGACTTTGCCGCATGCGCAGAGCGAATTCACTCTTTTTCTCTCTC
>JAPYYV010011761.1:0-10548 GCA_030522625.1 Copidosoma aretas | reverse complement strand
AAATACATTTAACATTTGTGAACAATTATCTGTAATCTATTGTTGGGGGGTTGGCGCGCGTAGCGCGCAGGGAGCGAAGCCCCACTAGTATATATATATGTGTGTATATTGATACAGATTGTTATATTGCCTTGAATTTTCTTGCGTTTTTTTTGAAGTTATAGTTCTATGGGCACGTAATGCAAGGGAGTAAATCAATCATTTTAACATTTTCCCTCTCTCTCTTAAATGATTGACGGAAGTGAACTTTGAATTCCTGAAAAAAAAAAATTACTTTCTTTGAGATTTGAGCTTACGATCTCGTGCATGCGAACCGAGCACCGTATCCATTTACCTAGCAGCTATCCATTAAAGGCGTAATCTGTCACTGCCTCTTATATTGTGGTGCATAACATATTTTTAATTAAAATTGCCATCGACTGATTAATAAATACTTAATCAATTACAGACACTTATTATTAATTATTGATTTAATTGAATAAATTTTCTCACAAATTCGAAAGCAAAGTTTAACATTATTATACCATACGTACAGGCATAGGAAAAGAGAGAGTCACACCGTTTTTTTCATAATTGGTTCATTCATACGAGGTTCTATGGATAAATCATTTGATTTTTAAATGATATAATTTTTATTGTGACTTATTTATTCCAAATTCTTCCAAGTTAAGCTGCATAAGTGGATCAATGACCGCTCAAGTCTCACCGTTCGTCTTGCTTGAGATTCCGCCGCATATATACTTATATAGTCAATGTAGAGTGTATTATTTATATTGCGTGTTTTCTGTGTACGTGTATGCATGCGGATGTATATGTAAACGTGTGTGAGCGTGCGCACATGTTTGTGCAATACACGCATTAAAAGGATTGTTACTATTTTTATTTAAAGACAATAACATTTACAAACAAATTTTTGCATACTTGGCAGATCGATACAGACGCCTAAAACTTATTCAAAAGGTTTTTATTATGAGTCAACTTAAAACTATTTGACAATAAGAGATATTAAAAATAATAATTTCTATTTTATAGGTTCTCTAAAGGGAAAACAAAATCATCGCGGAGCACAAATAAAGAGGTGTGGTTAATGTAAAATCATATCCTTAATTTTCAGTGTTTTGGATGTATTTATATGGAAATGATATGCAATAATTAAAAAAAAAAAAAATGCAACATGTTTAAGAAATCATGGCAACTATGCAGAAATAATTATTTTCGATTTTATGCACACATAACCTTGAAATATTCGAAAATACGCAATATCTTAGACAGAAAGCCAGATAGGCTAAAAATAACAATTATTACCGGTGTTCTAAAGGGCAGATGAACAATAAGTCGGACGAATAGAAAGGTACTAGCCGACGTTATGCTATAACCTCAATTTTACTAATTTCGTGTATATCTCGGTCAAAAAGTCGTAAAAAAGTAGTGAAAAAAATTTAGAAGAAAATTACGACACGTTTAAGATATAAAGACGAATGCGTACAAAATATTCCATAATGATTTAATGACAGCACAACCTTCAAAAAACCGAAAATACGCCACCTTTCGATAGATAAGCAAAATAGGTCAAAAATAAAAATTTTTAAAATTAAATTTAGGCATGCATGCGTTATTTAGAAATGATTTTTCGTATTTCTTAGAAACAACATAACTGGAAAAAAACAAATTTTCAAAGTTGCTTTTCGTCCAGAGTGAATTCATTGCATCCAATATATATTTGTTTTCATTTATCGTGCCATTTACCCACATGACTTTTATCTTCTATCTATCACTAACTAGATCTCTTTTTTAATACATTTGTCCACATTTAATAACACTTTGAGTTCTCACTTCTGCGGTGTGTCACACGTGACGCACCCAATTTTTAATATTTATTCGTACATAAGGTAATTTTTTGAGTTGAGCTACCTTCACTAGGGCCAGGGTCCAGTCCTTCACCGTACAACTCTGCACTAGCAATCTACACCATATGCAGCCAGTCTATATAGTTATAGTGATATAAATTGTAGCGTGCTTGTGTAGAGTTGTCCCTATTTATAAATACCAGTGTGGGCTCGACCCCCTGCGCGCCGACCCCTAATTTTTTACATTTATTAGTTAAGTCTTATTAATCATTATCATATCTTATGAAACAAAAAAAACTATTGATTTAAAAATTAATGAAACAGTAAGAAAACGATTGCTTAGGCTAGGACTTCAGACACATGCAGAGACGTGTTACATTTTGATTTCAGATAACAAATAATCGAATACAACTATAGTAGCTATAACGAACATACTTAAAATAGTCGGACTTGTGAAGAAATTTCATCTTATCTGTATCGCATTATTGCATTAATAGAAAATTATCTAGATACATCGATTAGTAGGTTAATTCCGGCGATTTAATGCATTTATGCATATGACATGTTTTGAACACTATAGACACATTTTATACAATTGCGCGTATTATTTAGGAAAAGATTCTATGATTTCTAGTAACATTATGGTTAGTAATGAGCCAAGGCGACTTCATACTGTTTCAAAAATTTTGACATCAAAAATTCAAACAATTCGAAATTTGGAACAAAATTTTTGTACAGAAATTAATCATAAAATTTTTTTAATTGAAATTCGAAAAATTTATCACAGACTTGAAATAGGTAATATGAAAGTTATTTATTATTTTCTTACAGGTAAACTTATTAAATTATATTAATACTCATGGTTAATGTAATTTTAATTTATAGAATAATATATTTAGGATATAAACAGTCAATAATTGAACTTAAGACAAATCTTATTTCTTCAAAGGTATTAGTATCAAGAGAAAAATTTATTTAAAATAACTAAAGAATTATAAATAAAATTTAAATAGCCCGATTAATATTTCTTAAAAAAAAAAGTCTTTTTAATTATGTTTAAAATTCATACTGTGATCATTATGAAAAAAATGCATCAGAAGCCCTTATTGGTCTTTCTACTGAAATTAAATATCTTTTTCTACCTCTAGTACTTTTGCAACCCTGGTACACCCTTGGTAGAAAAAATCGCCCGAGGGCGCTTGCGATGAACATTTGTGACGAAAACTACTATGAGTTAAGACTTTAAATATCATGTTGTCTGGTATGGAATTTTTTTTGCAGATCATTTTACAACATCCGATTATGTTAGATTATTTTTATTATAAAATTTGAACAAACACTTTTTTACGTAACCATTGCTTTCCGTGCAGACGCTGCCTATAGTATACTTTATCTTACTCTAAGATTGTACAAGATTGTTAATCTTTTAGTAAATATGACTATCTTAAATAGCCTAGATTATTTTGGAACAAACTGATTATCGACCAATCAGCAACCACGCGGGCTGAGTCTGATCACTCAATATAACTAAAAACTTCGTACGACCAAGAGCATGGCAACTTATGTTATTGTAATCAGCTGTTTATACTCATCGTCATGGCTTATATACGATGATACATATAACATGGTGTGCTACTATATAGACAAAAACCAATCACCTGCTTGTCCTGCTTTTTTTCTCATTGAATATATAACCAATCAGCTAAGTCCATATATTTACATTGCAAACTGGAATATTAAACACTTCACATAAAATAATTCATTCATTATTTCGAAAAATATTATAGGCCTATTATTTGTTATTACAATAGCGGCTTTGAAAGACTTCTATTTTTTTACATTATCTAGTATACCGTGTAAAATTTCGACTCAACCAGTAATATGTGAAAGTTTTTTGAGCTGCCCTAATTTCCTGTAATTGAAATCCAAAAAAATTTATCACAGACTTGATATTTACCCTGACAGTTATTTATTATTTTCTTACAGGTAAACTTATCTAATCATTATAACACTAATACATAACTTAATTTTAATTTATGAAATATTGTAATAAAGATGTAAACAGTAAAAAATTAAACTTAAGTCTATCTTTTTTTTACACTTAATAGGTAAAAAATCTTTCACAGATTTATATACAGTTAAGAACATCACATACAATACTTTTAAAGAAACAGCTTTTTCAATATTTTTAGGGCTACATGTAGCGTACGGTATACATAGCTTACCAATACGTACGTGCCCACTACCTAAGATAAGGACGTATGACCAAGAGAGAAGAGAAGCGGAACTTTTGAGTCGGATCAGAGTGTAGAGAAGAAGGAAAAGATTCGGGACTCGCGAGACAGACGGACGTACCTCCAAGTTACCGCGCTACCCTTGGCTCTTTCCTCGGTCTCGAGTAATGATGAAAAAAAGTTGATAGTTCTCACTGTGTACTTATTTTGAGTCCACCCAACCGACCACAAACCCACATAACAGGAAAATTTTGGTGTCAAAAGCGGGATCGGTTGAAAAGCGTGCACAGCGTAGTACCGCGAGACAAAAAGTGAGTGCCAGGACAAAAAGAAAAATTTTTTTTTTAACAAGTGACCAAAGGAGAAAGACGAGTAGGAGTAGTAAAGAAAAAAACGACAACGCAAAGCCAAGCCGGCAAGAGACTTCCAGGACAACGGAGTGGCACACAGCACACCAGAGATCGGACTTCAACGCCTGTCACGAAAGAAAAAAGGGAAAGCTTAAGGACATCGACATCCAGATCTAGAGGAGAAAGAAATGCGGTCCAGTGCAGTCCTATTTGCAATTGGTATAGCTACTACCTGGTATATACATTAAAATGCAGAAATATTTTATAGACATACAGATAAATATTTCAAGACCCCTGGGAAAATGAAGGGAAAAGGCACTTTATTATTTTTTTTTATATTTCCATAAATGGCATACTTACACAAAGCTAATAATATGTATCAGAGAAATACATGCATGCTAAGATTGGATGACGAAATAAAAAGACAGGAAAACTAACATCAATTATTAGGAAGAAAAAACTTCTTTAACTACAAAAAATATATACAATAGCAATATACACTTCCACCTTTTCTTTTAGCTCAACCCACACTATAATGAAAGTGACGCACGCTAGAAAATATTACTATAACCACCCAATCACGTTAGAAACAAATTTAACAAGCAGAAGAGAATTTCGTTCCACCAACAACTAGAGTATTTATTCATAAGTAGGCAATCACTTTAAATTACACAGGTTTCAATTCAAAATTATATTTATACTTCAGGGAAAAATAGATGAATAATAATAGTAATGATGACATGCCTAATAAAAAAAAAAAGAACAATGAAACATTCACTCTTAGTACCGACCTAGAACATTTCCCATTCGCCCTCTTTGAAACGGCAAACAGAAAACTCCCGGCTATATATGAGCAAACTCAAGCCAACACTATCTAATATGTACATCCGGGACACTCGAAAACCCTTGCAGGCAAGTAAGTCAGTACACAAGTGAGATTGTAGCTCAAAAACAAGAAAACACGAAAACGAACTCAAACCGACTATACCCACTAAACACGTAATACAAGCGGTTGAGTCAGCACAAAGAGCAGAATTCTACCCCATAGAGAAAAAAAACAAGGTAAGAAAAATAATACACTTTAAATAGGAAGCTTGAAACTATCGCAGGAAAGCCGTAGTTCTTAGAAACAGAACATTTTGTCAATAACACGAATCAGTCAAGACAAGGTGATAAGCGAAAAGCCTTAAAACTAAATCCCAAATCTTTTACAGCTGTCAAACACTCACATAGCACGACGTGGGGAGAATAATAAAACAAAATTATACAAGAAACCGAAATGAACAAGGCGTGGGGAACAGACCTTTCGCAACACGTCGACGGTACTAATATACAACAAGTTTCGACAGACAATACAGAGGATGAAATAATTAGAATAACAATAGAACACGACCCAGAATCATGGAAAAAATGGCAAAAAGCTGACAAATAACATAAAATGTTGATGATAAAAATGATAGAAAAGTTGACTCCCAACATACCAAGAGAGAAACAAAGCGCGTAGTCAAACGGGTCAGGACATGCTACAGCGTATATTTTACAACACACCCTGTAACAAGCGGATCACTCCCTAAAAAATCGAATAAGGCCGTCCAGCTAGAATACGACCAAACGATCGATAGCATAGAAGCGAACCCAGTGCTTGCAGATGCACGAGATGAATGGAACGCTTACGCCCGAAATCAGACACAAAGAAACACTGGACCAAGTATACAGTACCAGTCAAAGTAGGAACTACTATAATTCAAATAATTTCATAACATAACATTGATTCCTAGATAAATTAAATCCAAATTGGACAGATAATGACCATGCAGATACACAAAATCAATTTACTCTACCTACACATGATACAATAAATCAAACACAGATGCGCTCTCAACAGACCACTTTATCTGTATTAGGCCACTTAGCCAGCAATGTGCCAATATTCGAGGGCAACCCAGTCAAACGTCCTTTTTCGAACAAATAACGAGGACTGTAGCCTAGGCAGTAGGGCAAATTCATGAGAAATTTTTAATTGGAACATTAGCTATCAGGCTATAAGGCAGAGCAGCCGAGTTTATACCACGTCTAGCACAATTTACGTCGGTTAAGGAATTTTCAAGGGAACAAAAGAAAAAGTACGTAAGCATTAGTCACTCCACCACACTTTTAACACAACTTAAAACGATTACACAACAAAGAGAAGAACATGTGGGGTCTTACTGCGATCGCGTTCAAGCGCTACATAATAGGATAACAACACTTTATGGCTCAAACCCAAATTATTCTCCTACACAAATGTTTGCACTAAAAGACAGCGCCGAAAAAGAAGCGATGAAACAATTTCGCTACGGACTACGGGCCCCATATAACTACAATATAACATGCCTTAGTCCTAGAACATTAAACGAAGCAGTAGAAGTGGCGCCAAGTATAGAAAGCAAAATCGCCCTACGCTACAGTACTCCGGAAGGACGAAATGCCTACATAGGCATAACCTAAGTGAGACTGCAAAACGAAAAAATATTACGAGGTAATTATAACCAGGTAAAAATAACGGATTTACTGGAATAAGGTACACATGATAACTATGAGTTAGACCTATACGGAGACAAGTACGATAATCTTCCAACGCGACCACTTGTTAATACAGAAAATCAAAAAACTCAAGGTACTGGAAGTCCTTAACCGACTCGAAATGAAAATAATAAACGAGACATGATTGTGCGTATTATAAGCACCAAAATCACAACACAAAGAAATGTTGCACGTTAGTTAGAGACATGGAAAGAAGGAAAAATAAATCGTTGCGAAATGCAAGAACACTACCGGTACAATCAGAATTACCAGAGAGGAAGGGATTTTAATAATGCACGAAATAATAACACTAGAAGCTTTAATACATACCCGAAAAAATAGAACAACCCTAACGACAGCTACGAAAAAAAGAATTATAGCATCAACTACAATTACAATAGGAACGAACGATGTGGGCAAAGCTAAGAACAACAAGATAATCGATACAACAGTAACATGTATGATTATAATAATGGTAATGGAAATTACGGTGGTAGGAATCCTAGTAATAAAAACGAAGGGCAACCGTATGATATACCTGACTAACCAAACGATAAAACGCATGGCATACACACGGAGACTTTAAACTCCCAAGAAGCTTGTCGCTGTCCCCAGGCGTCGAGCGTGTCTCAGCAGTAAGCAAAGATATAAACAGGGCGCCAGCAAAAAAAGCAGAGCCGAAGTGCACCGAACGAAAATCACCCGGAAAACTATACAGTGAGCTACAACTTACGAATAAAGTAGACGCGAGCGAAGAAACACAACATAAAATATACAAAATAAACCACTGGCGCGACTTAATAAAATACAGCCAACAGCGGGCGCACAAAATGATGATGATTATAAATTTGCCGAGATTTTCCTTTCAATCCGGGTTAGAAAATAACACAACCAACAAGAGCGTTAAAAAATCACTTTAGGAAGTAGAAATAAGTATATCAAGCACAGGACACATACGACCTTTAGAATGCATAGAAAGCCCACATTTATTCAACGGACGTGCAACATTTTACACAGATACGGGTCCCGAAATATCTATTATAAAAACACGTAGCCTCAAGAAGGACTCATATATTCGTTTAAACGAGTGAGTGCTTATAACTAGTGTGACACACGGAGCACGGTGCACATCAGCAACAGTAGAAGTAACCCTCGATGGGATGATATGCACTCTATACGTAGTCTCCAACGACTTCCCGATACAAGTGGAAGGACTGATCGTATGGGACCTATTCAAAAAAACATGATGGCCACATATGCACCAAGAAAAAATATTATAATAATAAACGGCACCCAGATACCTTTAAAGAAACCAGAAACCTTCAAAATTCTCGCAAAGACGAGACATATAATTTTTGCACGCGTAAAAAAAGAATGTATAAATATAAAAATAGGATTGGTACCTCGGAAAGAATCAGAGGAAGGCGTTTTATTCAATTAATTCAAAAAAATTACAGATAGACTTATAAAAATAGTAGTACCTTAAGTAGACTTGTTGAAGTATGAGACAATTTGCAGGACAGAGCCATATAATATATTGTTAAGGAGGACGACGGGAAAGGCCTACAGAAAGCAATGATAAGAATTTTTAGGGCAAGTAAAACTAATGAAAAACAAAGTGAAAATAAAAAAGTGCATAGAAACAAAAACAAATTTGTTGTTACCAATAAAGAAAAAATAAATAAGAAGATATTAAATTAAGCAGACACGTCAGGCCGAAACAAAAAAGAACTACAACTTGTGCGCGAACTAATAGAATTGAACCCATGGGTGTTTGGCCTTGACGGAAAGCCTTTAGGAGAAACTAGCGTCTTAAAACACAAGATACCCACAACGACAGGCAAGCCAACTGTAGCAAAAAGAATCAGGTATACGATCGCTCTAAAGTAACAGATGAATAAGGAGTTGTAAAAATTATCAGACCAAGGCGTAGTCGAATCCTACACGTCGCCGTATAGTTCCAACACATGGATAGTACCCAAGCAGGCGGGCCTGAACAAAGAGAGGAGATGGGGATTGGTAACGAGCTTCAGACTACTTCACGAAATTACAGTCGGTTCGTATCACTCGCTAACATTCTAAAGCGATATTCTAAGCCATTTGCATCTGCCCGCTATAAAACTGTTGTGGATTTGAAAATTGGATTCTTTCAAATAGGAATGGATAAAAAAGACGCTCATAAGACGGCATTTTCCGGACCAGACGACCACATCCAATACCAACGTATGCCAATGGGCTGCACTGATTCACTAAATACATTTGAACATGCGATAACACTAGCGCTAGCAGGCCTGTACGCAGACGAAATAGAAGTATACATGGACGACATAATGCTGTTCTTAGCAAAATTGGAAGAACACGGAGGACGATTTAAAAGATTGGAAGATAATTTAAACGTTTGGAAGATAACAACCTAACAATAGAACCAAAATAATGTCAGTTCCTTAAAACAGAAGCAAATGTATTAGGCCACATAGTCGGCAACGGACAAATAAAAACAAATCCCGAAAAAAGTAGGTCTGTAAAAACCATCCAATACCTACAAACGCAAAGAAAAATAAACAATTTTTAGGTCTCACGGAATATTTCTGTCGTTTTCTAAAAATTACGCAAAAATAGCACAACCAATTCCGAAACTTTTACGAAACAGCACGGAATTTAAGTGGCAGAAACCTCAACAAGAAGCATTTTACACTCTCATTAACGCTCTGTGCAGCGAGCCCGTACTCTTAGCGTCGGTCATAAATTAGCTATTTATACTAACAACGGATGCATTAGACTACACCATAGGTGCAATATTGAGTCAAGGAAAAATAGGCGAAAATCACTCTTGCTAATATGTGTCCCGCTGCCTAAAAGGTAGCGAACTTTGCTACCCGACGTACGATAAAGAACTGTTTGACATAGTCTATGCAAAAGAGCAATTTAAACCATACTTAAATGGACGGAAATTCACAGTAGTTACTGAACACGAACCTCTAAAACATTTCCACACATCGAAAAAATTGGACCTGCGATTTACAAGACTAAAAGCCTAACTAAGTGGCTACGAATTCGACGTTGTCCATAAGCCCGGGAGAATTAATAGAGCACCTGACGCATTATCGCGCAACCCGATCCTGGAAGAAGGAGAAAAAAACCTTGAATTACCGCGCAGGAAGTTGTACAAACTCGCAGAGAAACAGAAAAAAGAGGGATTTGGTGATACAAACGTTCCACTGGTGAGGATATACAAGATTCGCACAAGACAGGAAAGAAATATAAAAAGAAACGACAGGAAAAATCAAATAGAAATTTCCGATTAAGACAAGTCAGACAACAAGGTAAAGAAAAATAAACGCCGCAGAAATAATAATTCAAGCGAATATACACCAAAGCACGACGGTGACGCGGACTTGGAGTCAGATTGGCCGGAGACAAAATAAGAAAAAGGACCAAATAATGAAAAACTTGCATACATGCGGAAATAGATAAATATGAAAAAAAAGTAAAACTCACTAGTACGCTTTTCGTCAAAAGGTACAAAACACAAAATTTAAACACAAAATTTAAAAC
>JAPYYV010011759.1:0-13119 GCA_030522625.1 Copidosoma aretas | reverse complement strand
TCGAATTATAATTAAAAACTTTTTTTCTGTGTTTGTAAAAAATTATTTCTTCTCGGTACTGCTTAGAAGAGTGTTATAACTATCAAGTAATACCTATTACAATTTGAAATTACAATTTTTTTTAATATTTACGGAGTAATTTAGAATTAGGTCTACTAAGGTGGCCAAGTACTGGTACATTTACCTTATGTTAACATACTTTAAATTATTTTCTAATCAAACACTGTAAAATAATCTGGAAATAAGCTTAAAATAATATAAAGAATATAATAATTCGATTTTTGGCGCTGCTGCGTTTTTATTGCTGTACATCTTCCAAAAGTGATAATATTGGATATCCCGCAGGAAATTTCATATGTTATCCGTAGTGATCAAAATAATAAGCCCTATCGGAACACGTTTCATTGATCCTGGATGGTGCCGTCCACGAAATTATCTTTCCTAAATTTTATACCCTAATAGTGTATTTTTGTGGATTTCAAAATATGTTTTTATTCTGTTGTCTTACGAATACAAAAAAGTACAAAGAAAGTTATTATTCAAAAGAAATAAAATCGTTATTGATCCAGCGTGACATATTTTGATTATACTTTTCTTATTCATTTTATTTGCGCTATTTGTGATTTTTTAACGACTATCGATTTGTAATACATGCTGTGATAAATAAGTAATGCGCAAATACTTACTTCAAAAACTTATTAACGTACCAATGATTGCACATAACTCATTAGTTAGATTTAAAAAAAAAAATTTCTGTAACTCTATATCAAATAATTTCTAAGTTAAAACAAGTTTTTAAAAAAATTCGATCTAAAGCCAAAATCATACCAATTTTTAAAAAGTTTTTGTATTCAAGAATATGCACTGATACCATGTTACAAAATTTTATGAAAGGATTTGTTTCTAACTCAAAGAAAAAAAACTATTTTGTTCTTTAATATCTTATTATTGTAGCGTATTGAAAGAGGCCTCTAAATAACAAATTGATTACAGAGAGATCTGAAAGAATTGTGTTTTATTGGGCACCGAAATGGCAGTATCCCTTAAGGTTTTATACTTTATAAATTTGACCCTTAAGATTTTCAAATTAAAGTGCTGTGAATATTTGATTTATTATAGATTCAGATAGAAAATAGATATTTCTTTGAAAGTTTGTATAAAAAATAAAGAGCTTTACTAAATAATGTCATCAAGACATGGGGGGTTGGCGTGCGGGTGGTAAAGTTCTACTAGTATATATATAACTTACCAATAACGAATTGTGATTCTTACTATTTCTGCAAAAAGCAATTTGATCCTAGTTTATGTTTTATTTTTAAATTATAATACAAATCAAACTCCTTCGTAACAGTGTCCAAGGTTCCATAGTTTTGTGTCTTTCTGAAATGATTAACTCATGCAATAATTTGGCATCGCATGGAACATTCAATTCATTTTATAATCATACAAAACCAGAAATTCAACAAATTTCGATCCGATGCGTAATTTCTAATATATATATATATATATTATTATAAATTATAAATATAAATATAAATGAATATTTCATTATTTCTTTTTCATTCTGTTTTTTCTTTCATTTTTACTATACATTGTATAAAATTTATTATTAAATATTCTTTTAATATTATCATTCTTATAATTCCCATAATTTTTTATAAAATTAATATAATTATACAAATTATGTTTATCATGCATACTGGAAATAAACTTTGAAGAAAACATTACAATTTTTTTTGTAATTTGAAAAAATATAGTACAACTGTATGTTTTATTAATAATTTAAAATTTTTTTTAGTTATGAAAAATAAAATTGAGAACAATGATATTGTAATCATAAAAATTTTTCTTTCGATGTATAATTAACGTTTTTCTTCAAAACTGACAATAAATTAGGTGAAATGATTTTTATTATTTAAATGTTTAAGAACATATGATGTTATTTGTAATAAATCATTCAATGATTATTAAATTTTTAAAGAAGAAGCTACTGTCATGTTGCTTTAAGGTTTATGATTATTTTTTGCATGATTTTTACTTTCGGAAAATATTTCTCGTGACATTATTCTGTATAAATATAAAAACCATTTCACAGAAGATTTTGTTTTGGATGTAGAAAATCTAGCTTATTTATAAATAAATAAAATTATTACTCTAGTAGAAAAGTCTTGCAAATCCTTCAATTTAGCTGTACCCTAGGAAATTATTTTTTTTGCAAAAATCAGATAACTTTGATGAAATGGCTTTTTGTAAAAAAATGTTCGAAAAATTATAGGTTTGGTTAAATTATGATCATAATAATATATTTTTTAATTATATTTACAGGATATTTAAAACTTTTTTTTTTTTAACAAAGTTTCTTATCTCGCGTTGCAGGCTTTGGGCGGATGTGGGTTGGACCGAAAAAAGTGTAACAAGATCTTTTCCTGACACTATAGGGACTCTCTCGGAGTCTAATGCAGAGAGAGACAAACAATCAGGCTGGCACATGCGCCTTTACCTCTGTTAACTGCCGTCTGCTGTCTGCACTAGCATGGCACGGAGCGAGTACCGTACGATATAGTATATACATATATTTGTGTATGTGTACACATGTAGGTATAGGTTTACTGCACTACTGCAGTCTGCTACTCTGCTTGTCTGTCTCTCTCTCTCTCTCTCTCTCTCTCTCTCTCTCACATGCATACGATGATCTCGATGATGGTGCGCCGCAGCTGCTGGGGCCTTAACTTGAGCAAGTCAAGCTTGACTCAAGCATGCACATTTGGACGCATCTTCGTCATCTGCACATGCGCAGAATAGGTAAGGAAAGGAAGGGTTTTGGCAAAAAAAAATAGCGGGATGACTTTGAGAGCTGATTCAGAAGCTTTGGGCTATCTGAATCATAAATAAATTGTTTTGGATAGCTAAATTTACTTGCATAATTTTTGGTGAGCCACCAAAGGCGCAAGAAAGTACTTTTTTGATCGTAACTTTTTTCCCGTAAATTTTACTGTAATATGCCTGCAGAAGAAGTTGCAGGTATGACACAGACCTACAAAATGAGCTGCAGTGGTTGAAAATCCGATCATTAGTTTACTTGCAAATTGCGAAAAACTTTCAAAATAGCGGTTTTTAAAATTGGTTAATAACAAATTAATAATTATTCCAAAGCGAATTAAATCCCTCAGAAAGTATAGCTCCTATGTGGCACAAAAAGATCTCCAAAGATGGATGTCGTACGTTTAGCCATTTTTGGATAATCGCATTTGTTTTTAAAAAAGCGGTTTTTTGTAAATTAATTGCTTGCCCCGGACAGCATCCTACATTATCCAACAAGAGCTCATTTTGTTCGTGAAGAGTTGTACTTTGCGTTTGAAGCAAATTGATATTTGCAATATATTAGTGGTAAAATGAGTTGCAAAAAAAAACGCTTAGTTGCAAAATGACTATTATCAACAATTTAAGTGATATAGCAACCGGACCGTTTCCATCATAAAGGTTGAATTTTTTCCTAAATTAAAAAAAAAATAGATGCCCTACCACCCTCTGGAGCTAAGATAATTTTTGTTTTTGTTTTAATTCTCTCGGCTTTGTTAATTAATATAGGCAGTTGAGGTTTGGGCTTGCTAAACATGAATACTTTTATTTTAAGAGAAAAATTATTCGATAACCGTTACCTACTGTTTTATATTCAAAAAACAATGCAAAAGTGAGGGTTACTTGCGTGGTGGCCGAAGCGCGGGCCAATTTTGCTCTGCAGCTGTTAGCGCGAAATCTGATCTCGCGCTTTCATAACGGCTTGAGGTCGAAAAATTATCAATATCTCGGCACCCCGAGGTCGTAGAACACAGATTTTTTTTTTAAACTGGGGTAGCTCGAGCAGATAAGACGTTCTGTGAACTTTATTTTACGTTTTGAGGCTTCTGACACCCGATAAACAACGTTTATTTGTTTATTATATTTATTAGGCAACTGTATGTAGTGTTTTTTACGTCAATCGCTTTTTACACTACACTTACCTATTTACCCACACGGAAAAAATTTTGAACCTTGGCAGCCCAAATGCGCATGCTATCAGAGTTTCAATCGCGTTGATCTCGTACTGCCAACGTGTATAAGTTACCTCAACTCAATGATTGTGTTATGGAAACTAAAACAAGCGTTGAACTGACACAGCACACTGAAGAGCGTGGCAACACCTGCCGTTTGTTTCTTTGCAGTACAGCGCCTTGTCGAACTATGGATGCTAAAATCAAAAATTATGCAAGTAAATGCAGCTGTCGAAACAATTTATTTATCATCCAGATAGCCCAAAGCTTCTGAAGCAGCTCTTAAAGTCATCCCGCTATTTTTTTTTTAAAACAGGGGTCTGAGCGTCTTCCTTTCCTGGTCTAGAAGTCAAAAATTAGTCTCTGCTCATGCATAAGCGGTAGAACATATGCCTTCTAATTTGTTTAAGATAAAGCCCTTGCTGCTCTAGCTCTATATATATATCTTTATTTATTGCATAGTTGTTTTAACGCGATTCAGCTTCTAACCCCCCCTCCAACCCCTTCCACGCTTCACCCATCCCTCACTCATCCCCCTCAAAATACCTAGTTATTCGTCGTTCATTTTCTTGCTGTTTTTTTATTTTTCAACCCATTCCACTACATCCCCCATATCCTCCCCGTTCCCCCCATCCCCATCCATTGCTTCTTCCCCACGCATTCCCTACGCATCACCCACCTATCCTCCTCCCATCCATACCCCTAAATTTCTACGTACATAAGTACAAGTTTTTTGGTAAAGGTTTTCCAGCGAAGTCAATTCGGTTAAACCACGGGTCAAGTTGGGTTTGACGGGCTTAGTAGTTTGAAAAATGATTGCGTTTCGTTGGGAAGTTGACGTTCGTGTATTTGAATGCATCAATCAATTTGAGTGTTTTATAAGAAACTTCAATATTTTTTTTTAAAAGTCTGAAACTTTTATGTTAGTAAAATTATTTTAATAATATCCTCTAATAATAAAGAAAAAAAAGTTATTCTTATAAAAAATAATAATTTATTTAAAAAAAATTGTATATTGTGAATTTGCAAATTTTGAATTTTCATGTCTTTTCAAATTTTTTGACCTTTAAAATCCTTTTTCTCATTTTGTACAAATTTCTTTAATTTCACATCTACTGTGAATTTTCATATGTATATTTAAATTTGTAGATCTCTTGAATTTTTTATGACAATGTATGCATTTGGTTGGTTCTTCTGAATCGTGTTCCTTTTGATGTCTCATGAAATTTTGTTTGAAAGTAAACACAATTTTACAAGTATTACAAACGTATAATAATTTTTGATGTGTCTTTTTATGTTCAGTTAATTTTTCAGGATTTGAAAATTTTGCTTTGCATATATTGCAGATGAATAAATCTTTTAAACTGAAACATAATTTTTATTAAATGTTGAATTTAAATAATTATGTGAATTCGATTATATTTTTACCTCAACTCTATCGTGTAACCTAATACATGCATAAAATGTAATTTTTTAATTCAGAATATTCTTTATATGTTTATAGTATTTTTTTTTTCAACAATTATCATTCAATTTGCAAGGAAATACATAAAAAAATTTATGTACGAATAAAAAACAGATAATTATATATATGTTTTTCTGAATTTTTTATTTTTGATACAATATTATAAAATATCAATTTTTATCTTAAATTACTGATGATATTATAAAATATAAAAAATTTGGAGATAGATAAAAAATTTTCTACTCTTAAAATTTTTTTTAACTTTTTAATTTGGAAAGTCAATGAAAATGTATTTTGTTTAATAACAAATTAGTTGATGGTAATAATTATTTTTAAAATTTAAATTAAAAAATTAGACATCGAAAAAGCTAATACAAAGGGAAATTGTTTTCTATAAAAAATAAAAGGAAGTGAAGATGTACTACTTCTACTAAATGTAATTTTCGGTATAAGAATGTTTTAAGATTATAATTATAAGAGAAATCGACACTGATCCCGAAATCTCCCAAATGCTATTAAAGTAAATAAGGGCAGCTCAAAAAACGTTCTCATATTGCTAGTTGAGTCGAAATTGTACACAGTATATTACATGATGTAAAAAATATAAGGCTCCTTTCAAAGCAGATATTGTAAAAGCCAATGACAGGCCTGTAATATTTTTCGCAATATTGAATCAATTTTTACGTGTGGATTATTAATCATTCATGTTTTCAATGTTATTAAATTGTCTTATTCATTATTTAATTATTTAATATGAAAAAAAACAGGGCAAGCTGATGATTGTTTGATGGGCATATGAAGGACATGACAATAAGTATAGACATCTGATAAAAAAAGCATAAGTAACTATGTTCTTGGTTATGATAAGTGGTCTGACCAGCACATGTTGTTGCTGATTGATCGATAATCAATTAGTTTCAAACTAATCTGGTTTATCTAAGATAGTCATCTTTACTAACAGAATAACAATCATGCGTAATATAAGAGTAAGACACAGTATACAATAAGAGGCATAGGCATGGAAAGCAATGATTACGTGAAAAACTGTTAAGTTGAATTTGACATTAAAAAGAAATCATATAAACGCTACTATAAGTCATCGGTAAATAAAGGTATTTACTTTCAGTGTAAATACCAAAAAGGGATTGTGATGCATTTTATTCATAACGTTTGTATTAAGATTTTCAATAATGATTAAAAAACTTTGTTTTTCGACAAATACTTATCATGCTATTTCAATTTTTTTAATTATTCCTTAGTTATTTAAAAAAACTGTTCTACTGATACCTTTTTAAAAAATGAAATTTGTCTAAAGTATATTTTTATACTGTTTACATATTTAATACATTTATTTTTTTTAATTAAAATTACATTAACTATAAGTATTCCAAACAATTAAAAAAGTATACCTGTAAAAATATTAAAAACTACTTTAATATAACATATTTAAAATATAAAATAAATTTTTCAAATTTTAATTTACAAATTTTTATAATACATCGAGTAGAAAAACTTTGTTCACAATAATAAAATATTGGAATTTATGCAGTCAAAATATTCTAAACAGTAAGAAGTCTCTTTAGCTGAAAAAAATATAAAATCAGTAGAGTTTATAAAAGCTTTCCAAATTGAATGGTAACAATTGTATAAAATAAGTAAATAGTGCCAAAAAAATGTAATGAGCACAAATGCATTGAATTGGCAGAATTATTGTACAAATATAAGTATAAAGATAATCTTATATTAATGTAATATAGATGTGATGAAATTTATTTAAAAATCCAAGTATTTTTAGTATGTTAGTTATAGCTTTTACAGTTGTTCCATGAGTACTTAAAGTAAATGGTAATTTTTAAAAAAAAGAGGGTTACATAATAAAAATTGTAAAAAAATCGTAAATGTCACTATATAACACCTAAGGTTTAATTTTGACCTACAATAACCACGAAACGAGTGGACTTAGCGAAAAATCATAAGAAACTTTTTTTTATTATATTTCGTTGATAGGCCAAGCTTTTGAAAAATTCTAAATAATCAAAAAAACTTTTCTTATGCTATTTTCCATTTAAAACTTTGGCTGTCATGAGGAGCAGGGTAATATTAATATTTAGAGCTAAAATTTAACAGGCCCTTTTTTTATTTATAAAGAAACTATTAAGAAATATTATAAAGTAAAATTTAAAAATTCTCCATATAAGGACAACCCTAATACACACATATATATACATATGTATCAATATTAACCATAAATTACAAAAAGAGTACTTATCAGTTTTTAATAAGTAACAATTATTTGATGAATCAGTAAAATCATTTAATGTTTTGACTATAATTGTTCGAAAAATCATAACTTTTAGGAATAAAGAAGGATAGAAACAGATCTGTTTCTGTTTCAATCGGAAGCATTGAAAGTTTTAAATGATTAAACGGACCCACCCATTACTATGCTTCTTAAAAGTAAATTTTTATGGCATATAGGAAAAACAACAGGTAGGGTGCAATAAGCTGTCAAAGCAGTTTTTGGCTTAAGCAAAAGAGCTAGAGTAGAAAGTTGAAATCAAATATTATTTTTCATGGACTAACTTATAAAATGATATAGTACATACGTAGCGGAGGCTTGCTTCTAAAACAGAAAAAATGGAAGGCTGATTCAAAACATGAAGTTGAGTTTGAATGCAATGACAAAAGGATATATATGGAAACTAGAGACGGGAAGGGTAGGCATAGATTTGGGAATGGAAAATGAAAGAAAAAGGGGAAGAAATAGATTCAGATTTACAAATATCATGTTTGGTTTAAATGCAAACACACCAGGATATATATGTGAACTAGAGGAAGCAATAGTGAGTCTAGAAATAAGCATAAGAAAAAAGGATGAAATCTACTTTTGGCGCATAATAAAAAAGAAAAAGAATGTATGGCCTTATTCACACCTAATAGAAAAATTAACGGACTTAAACAATAAAAATCAAACAAAATAGACAAAGGAGTTAAAGTTGTATAAGAAAAAGAATAGGATGAGAAAACGTAGGATCCATAAAAAGATCAGCAAAGGAAAATAAACTTGAGAAAATCAAAGATAATTTCACAAAAGAAAGGAAGACTTTTGTCAATCATAAAATACAGAAAAACTATATGGTAATTGACAAGTCTATCATTGGTAAAATGTAAAATGAAGAAAAAAAAAGAGAGACTAAAATAAAGTGAAAAGAAAAACTTACAAGTGAGTTCAAAAGTTTTTAAGTAATAGACTGTAGGCTCTGCAAAGAAAAAAAATAAAAATATAAAGCACATATTTATATGTAAATAGGAAAAAATAAATAAACTAATCATATTATCAGTCAGAAATAAATAATTAGAAGATAGTGGATTGATATGCAAGAGGAAGATGATTTATATTAACGTATGAGATATTTATATAGGTAAATAAGGCACTGCAGGGTTAAGATTAAAAGTTCAATGATATGTTATTCTTTAAAAATTATAATATTATGTTCATGTAAAAAAAAATTCTAAACTGTTGTAGTATGTTAAATCAATTACGTCTCATACTCTATAGAAAATAAAATTAGTAATGATGTAAATGGTCATAAGCTTTTAATAGTTTAGTAGAAGTGTACATAAATCTATAAGAGAAATGAAAAAATAATTAAATAAAAAATTGCCGTTTACAAATATTAAGTAAAAAATTTAAAATTATATTTTACTATAAACTTATATCCATAATTGATTCTAAAATATTCAAAGATAACCAAAAAAAAAGATCATAACAGTTTCTGTAATAATAATGATTGCGTAAATATTATATGCATATACATATATATTAATATTAACCTCGAATAACAAAAAGAGTCCTCATCAGTTGTCAGGTAGTAACAATTATTTGATAAATTTGTTCGAATTTTTAGGGAATTGTAATTAAATCACTTTCATTATCTATGTTCGTACGCATATGTGTATTAAAAAATTAATTCTTATATTTTTTATTCAGACATAAGAGTAACAATATTGAACTATAGGGGTTGGCGCGCCGAGTGCAAAGAGGGCTAAGCCCCACAAGCACATGTATGTATATACCCCTCCTCTTTACTGCTGCATATCGTTAAAATCGTGACGTGGCTCTAATAAGGGCTTATGGGCCCTAATGGGCCCCTTTTACAGCTAAGGTATAATCAGGCTAATAATGAGAGCGTTCGATTTTCATCAGTTACTGGGTCGCTCGTTGTCATGTGTTTAGTTATAAATATATAAATTATAATGATGGGACAACAAAAGTCTGCCAAAAAGACAATGGAATTTCGTTCCGACCGGGGGTCTATGCATGAACTCCTCACGCCGTTTTTAAAGATTTTTCTGGCTTTTCAGGTAAAACTTTTCTATATAAATCAATTTCTTATTACTTAACGGTTTCTATTTAAATATTTTAATAATTTTTGAAATAGTACATAATTTTATGGTTTTACAAAAAGATTTTATTTGTCTTGACTTCCATTGTTGTTATTGTTTTATCATAATAAAAAATGTGGTTTATTACATAAATTTATATAATGTCGGTTAATTTTTAATATATTTAAAGAATTTTTTATAAATATATAAGTATTTATAACATTGGAAAAAGTTCAGCTTACCTGTCTACATGCCTCATAGGAGTTTTGAAATGTATAGATAAAAATTATATGAGATATATGTTTTAATTTATGTAAATAACTGTGTAATTAAATTTTAACTAAAGTACAGATTTAGATGAAATGGTATAAAAATACTCTACCTAATCAAAAGAATGAAGAAATGTGGAAAATCATATTAGGATAATTTTTCAGAAAAAAGAACTAAATTGTCAGTAAGTACTCAGGGAGTGGCTGATTGTGGTTGGACTAGGTTGAGTAGGGGCTGTGATGTGCTAATCAAGTTTGTTTTTTTTGTTTTTTTTTTTGTTTTTGTTTGTTGTTGTGTGTTTGTGGGGGGGGGGGGGGGGGGGGGGGGGTCAGAGCTACTTTAGTGAATTACTTTTTTTTTCACTTTAATCGCTTTTAAATATTATTTTATTTTTGATTATTATTTTAAAAAATATAAACGTACCGTTGCATTTTAAGTTATTAATAGACTTACTGCAGGGAATCGGTGTATTTTCCAGATTTTATTAAATATAAGAAATACAAAGGGCCGTGAAGCAAAATGTTTTATTTAAAAGTTTTACCCCACTAATTCATCTAAAATTGAGTAAAAAAAATTTCTTCTGTCACCAATTGGCCGGTCGCACAATACAAAAAACCACGAAAATCTCCTTTTTCGTTCTGTTTGAATAACTATTGTTAGAATACTATTATATTGCCTGAAATTCATCGAAATATGGTTTACGTTATGTATACGTAGAAGTGATACACTTTACTTCATCCGCTGGATAGTTAACGAACAATGGAATTTGCTACTAAAAAAACTTTTAAGTTTTAATTTGTTCTAAAATTTCTTAAGGGATCGTACATCACCGTATTTGATTTTACATACTATCATAATCGTGCGTCTCATTATTTAATTATATTTATGATTTTATTGTATTAAACTAACAATTAAGCAATGAAAACGATTTGAAGCTTAATTGCATATTTTTTATCTCTTAGTTGCATACAATTAGACAATTGTCCTAATTTCATTGAATTGCTTAAATTTTTATAAAAAATTTTATTAAAAAAAAGTGACTGAGTGACCAATTATTGCGGAGATACCTTATTTAAAAAAAAAAAAAAAAACTGTTAATTTTGTTTTTTAAAATTAAGACATTTAACAGAAGTACATTATGTTTTGAGCACTATATTTTTGAAGGAGTAACAGTGCAACTGCTTATGATTCTTTATATTGTTTCTACGACGAATTGCACACAATGTTTTTCCGTACTGTTTTAAAAGTTTATTCTGATTTCCAGAAATTTTTTTATTTTCCCGACATCTTTTTTCAATTAAATTTTTCTGTTACTTAGAAAAAAATGATGCCAGTTGGAGCTTTTATAAATGTTAATTAATATTTATATATAAATATTTCTTTCATTTTAAATCATTTAGTAATTTTTAAATAAATAAATAATTATTTACTCAATTTGTACACTTTGAAAAATGTTTTTCTTAATAAATTTTTACAATAATAATCATTTTTATAATTTGTTCATAAATACAATTTTTATTGGTTAGTTATGTTATTAATACTGCGTATTATTTTTTTTTAAATATTTTATTGCTTAATAATTTGATTTTTGACTTACTCTAAATTTTTTTACATCGAATACTACCCCATTCAATATTAAGCAGTACTACTAGATGATCATAATTATATTTTCAAGCTAGATAATTCCTTTATTTATTAAATACTTGAATTTTTTTTGAAACCACACTGAATTACCAATCATCCTAATTCTAACTATAATTACACCACCTTTGATACATCGCTGCGGTTTATTTATTTAGCTACTGTGAACAGTGGTATTAACTAGAGAGTTTTTGTTTTATTTGGTACCACTGCTGTAAGAACGTATATGTGTTAGCACCATCATTAATACTCATATCTTTTCTTTAAACAAACATTAACTGCT
This sequence comes from Copidosoma aretas, assembly GCA_030522625.1. NCBI lineage: Eukaryota > Metazoa > Arthropoda > Insecta > Hymenoptera > Encyrtidae > Copidosoma > Copidosoma aretas. The sequence continues at coordinate 1,043 of JAPYYV010011759.1, read as the reverse complement.
GTTATTTATATTACGTATAGCTGCTAAATTTGTTTTTTGTTAGAATAAATAAAGAATGATTCAAATAATAAAATATTAACTGTATGTTATCTATATGATAACATGACTGCAAATACCAAATAAAGTACAATTTGTTGGTTAACACTAGGATTGCAATTCTAAAATATTCAAAGCCTGTGCATTGCTATTGAACAAAAAAAAGATGATTTTCTGCAACTACCTTTCTAATACTAGTACTTGATCAATGTTCTACGGTATATTCTTAATTTTTCTTTTTTTACATATATTTTTCGAGATACAATCTGAAAGTTTAGGATTTTTACTATACTACAGAAAGTGTTTTAATGTGTAACTCATTGATTACAGTTACAAATAAAAGATGTCTGCAGGTTGCTCAATAATAGGTTGTTCATAATTTGCAAACTTTTATAGCAAATGTCTCCTAATTTTTTAGTTTTAGGGGGGGGGGGGGGTAAATAAGGTCACCGATGCAATCAGCAGGTTTGGACTCATTGATTAAACGTCCTATGAAATCTTAACTCCTCCCGCTGAAGCGCCCTAAGAATATCTTTTCACATATTTTATAAATAAGTGCTAGGATCATCGCTGAATACATTACTGCGCAATCCGCTGCATCGACTTATCTATGTGCTGAATCAGCTGCATCTAGATATATTGTTTGCCAAAGATGTATAAGTCAATACATTGGTTCCCAAGTTTTTCAAAAGATTTTGTCATACATTAATTTTACTTTCTTCTACACTTACTATAAACACATGATTTTATAATTACTAATGGAATAATTATAACAACTCTACTTTCTAATAACTCAATTAGTAAAATAAATAAATAGTTTTCACTTGAATTATTTATTTTTCTTTCGTTTATTACGTTGAATTACATTTGTCATTTCTTTTAACAGTTAGATATTACTGTTTTTGCTGGAGTTCGGGATTGGCGCTGGTAGCGACCACACGTGTGAGAGGAAGCTCGGAGAGCATTATTAGCCTAGAGAATTAACTAAACCACCCCCAAGGGTACAA
>JAPYYV010011758.1:0-13484 GCA_030522625.1 Copidosoma aretas | reverse complement strand
ACATACATGGGCGAACCCTTCGAAGGATCTTCGTGGCTCTGATGTTTACTCTGGGTTACGTCAATGAATCACGATCTCGTATTCTGGAAACGTGTAACGTGCTTGTGCTTTACGTTCGAAAATCGTAATTTTCCGACCGCCTCGCGTTGCAGTAATAAAATTCCATGCCGTTGGTTTAAATGAGAATGTATAAAACACGACACAGTTGGGGACGAAGTAATTATTCCGACGATTTTAGAAAATTGCACACGCCCGGAGGGACAGCAACAATCGTAACTCGAAAGGTCCAAAACAAATGGCGAAGTTGTTCGTATGTATAGTTATACGCAACGACGCCGCAGCCTTTTAACCCGATTATGCACGCCCACGCGCTACACGTATATAAACTCTGTACTTGCATCAATGGACGTTATTCGAACGAGGAATACTGCTTTTCCCTCTTGTATGCAGATTGCTATGATCGTCTACAGTTGTTTTTTGTAATGTTACGCTTCGCATAATTTCATCTGTTCACGTTTACCGTGGTTTTCCGATACTTTTGTATAAATATTACCCACGTAATGTGTCGAACAATAACGATTCGTTGACGCAATGAAATTCACCACTAGGCTCAAAAGCTACCAAATAAAAACAATATCACAGTATACGACGGAGTAAACGTTTCGATCGGTGTCGACGTTACGAAAAATATAAATTGAACAACCGACATCGATCGTGCATAATGTTTTCCAAACGGCCTTATCTAATTTTTCGTACCGCGTATTCTATACTCGGCAGCTCGGCCACGCGTCTCTCAATTCTCAAACAATAAACGTGGGCGTGACTGTGTTGGACATACTTATAATATCGACCGATGTCAAAATTTCGTGTTACATTGTCCGTTACGCTTTTCTCCCGACCGAGTATCATACACCACTTTTGTCCCTATACACACGCATTCACCGGCGATCGAATCAGCATCGGAAGTCGCAAAGTATGCACTTTCCTTCCCTTCTCTTTTTTTTTCGATGAACCACCGCGGGTATTCCTCGCTCGCACAAATTTGCCACTTTACGCCGCGCGGGGTGTTCCCCCGCGAGTCGAGATTAGCCGAGCCGTTGGCTTCCGATAAGACGCGCTCTTGCTCTCTCTCCGACCGGATAATCGAATAATTCTCAGCCTCCCACGCGTTTACGGTATCCATTATTGCCAAACCTTCTCTGTTCGCCAACTCTCTCGGGCACGTATGAGTACATACGCTTAAACTTCACGAGCACCCCGGAATTCGACTCCGCCGGAGAAATACCGTACAGTTACATATAATTGATAAGCAGAGGTCGAGCTCTGCAGAAAAAGAAGTTATTAAAAACCGATTACGCATCAAAACGTGATTTACTCCGAAGCGTTTTCCAGAGGCGAAACGGCCTCTGCACGCGCGCTCCCGCGGAGCTTTTCAATTAGCGATTACGACTGACAAAAGTCGGACGCACACGCGTATGCAACGATTGATGGGTTTCTTTGAAAAAAAGCACACGCATCCAGCCCGCAGGACTCCTCCCACCGCGGGTTTGAAAAATTGCGCGCATCGGCGCATCAACCACCAGCAGCAGCCGAGACAAAAGCGCCAGAGCGAGCGAACGAGCAAGACTAAGGAGGCCAAGGCTGGACGGGCGATAAAAATATGTGTAATGCGCGACGAAGCGCCGTAGCAGCGGCTAGTGTGCAAATCGATTAGCGATAATGCCTCGGATCGTTTATTCATTGCTTTTTGATTTTGATTAGGAGAGTATATTGCTGAAATTGAAAATCAACAATAACCGACGCTCGATCGCTGTTGTTGTCGTTATTGCGCGCATCCTTCGTCCATAATTCCATAGGCGTGTGTATTGTGCGATGACGGTAGCGCTGCTAATAGCCGTCGGTAAAACATCGGCACGAGCCACCCGCGAGAAAGTAAAAATCCGAAGTTGAAGGTCGGAACGGTGTCTCTCTCTCTCTCTCGCTGTAGGCGCGCGAGTCACCGTTTAGCTCGCGATCACGAACCGCGTGACGTATCATGGATTTTCGACCCCGAAGTTAGGAAGCCGGCGAGACCAAACGCGCCCGGTCGAGAACCGCCTTCGCCGCTTCCTCTTCCGGGACAGCGCGGGGCCAACGGTCATCGAGACGCGTGACAACAATCACGCGTTTCATCGACTCGGGGATCGAGAGGGAGGAGCGCGCGGTCGATACCATCGAGCGCCCGCGTGAGTCACGGCTGGATCGTGTACACGCGGGATGAAAGTTTTCGACGCTCGGAGGCTCGAGGCGACATTGTGCACGGCTCGCGGAGAGCGCGAATCAAACCGGTGGGTGGATCGGCCGTATGTATGATACACGCAGCGCGCCTTTGTTGCGCAATGGTAGGTGTACACTGTGCGCGGACAGATAGCGCATGAATCTTAATGCGCCTCGCGATCGCCCGCGGGCCGCTGGATCGTGACTAATTGCGTTCGGGCGCCTTCTGTATACCTGCCGTGTACGAGGCTCGAGGCGGGCCAGGGGAGCCGTGCAATTAATATTGTTGAGATATCACCGGGACGAGGGCGGATTGATCGTCGGCAGCGGTCCGGCGCGCGCGTCGTGCGTATAATATACGTTGTGTCCACAGCAGAGTGCAGGGATACATTCCCGCGCGCCATCGCCTCGAACGGATTCCCGGGAGCAGCGCCACCGATCGACGAACGGGCGGAGTCTGGATTGACGATTCACGGGGTGCAGCGTCGAGCGGCGAAAAGGAAAACGCGGGCGGAAGTCCGGCGTGCGAGGACAATTCGTATCCGTGAGCGAGATGGGCGCGAGAGAGGACCTCCGAAGCGGGGACTGTATGGTAATATCGCCCCGGCCGGGGGGGGGGGGCGGGGGGGGGGGGGGGGGGGGGGGGGGGGGCGGAATTCCGTTGCGCAACTCGAGTGGCTTCTCGCGTTTGGCGCGCAGGAGTGCGCGGTTAATTGGTTCCCGGTTGTTACGGGGCTCGCGGCGGATCGGCGATTTTCAGCGCGAAAGGCGCAGGGTTTAATTGCTGAACGTGGCTGGCGGTAACGAGCCCCCAAATTGACGCGTCAAACCTGATGACGTCGCGGGTAAACAGATCAGGTATCGGTAATCGGGGGCGAAATCTCCTTTCTCTTCCAAGTGAGTTTATTAGCTATTCACGCGCGCTGACTTGACAAATCGACGAGCTTCGAGATTTGTGATTGACCAATCGGATGGGGCAACTTTTGTCTAAATGTTTATACACGCAGGCACCGTGATTTTCTTGCACCCTCCAAGAGAGTACGATTGAACCCAAAATGCAAGTTGGTATTGGTACGAGGGTGCCCCCAGCAAAACGGTCCACGTATAATACAATACACACGTACAGTCAAGCGTCCTCGTTAGCAGGTTCGCAACGTGATAATCTCGTCCCGCTGGTAGTAGGTACAGTACACATGCCCCCCTTGTGCCTATATCCTTCCTATGGCTCCCTTGATCCCGACACTGACCGAGAAGGGCGCAGTCGGTGCGGCCCCGAAGCCCCGCGGTCTGTTATGAACGGCATTATTATTTAATACCGCCCGAGTGTGTTTAAGTGGGAGGTGCGGCGGGCCCCTGCAGCGGAGCTCTGCTTTCGTTCGGGGCTGCCTATGTTATTACCGCGGGCAACCCACACGCTTGGGGTCCATACGACGTGCACTTTGTGTGTGTGTGTGTGTGTATACGCGAGACCGGAGATGGCGAACCGAGGGAGAGAGAGGGAGATCGGCCAGTGGTGCAGCAAGTCCGAAGGAGTCGAGAGGCTGCAGTTCGCGCCGAGAAGACAGCCTGGTGCTGTTGATGGAATAAGTCGCGGGGCTTCGAAGCGCGGAGGGGGAGCTGTATGGAGTCATCAGCACTTCGGGGAGGATTTTCGGTACTCTGAGAGAACCTATAAGTAATATCAATTATTCGGGAAAAAGCTCGATAAAATTGTATCCCGATTGAATTATTTTATATTGCGAATGAAAGATTATTTGTCGGTGGAAAAAAATTCGTTATCAAATCTGCTTGCTCGAAGCGATCCTTGAGAAAAATTAAACTCTTCCGCAATTGCTGCAAGTTAATTTGGCTGGGATTCGTTGGTTTTGCAATAATTGCCAATGAAGATCGATTTACATCACTATGATCTTTGCGATCTTTTACTGTAAAATATTTGTTGTAACGGTGACGCCGAAGTATATGGCTCTGTTTACTGCATCGGCAGTTTCTGTTTATTGATCGGTGAAATCATCCACGGAACCAGTAACACAAAAATGAAAGTATACCAATGATTCGATCGAAAAAAAATAAAATAAAGTAAAAGTTTCTCATACCGCACGCACTACCGTACGCGATACAAGAGAAAAAGCCCTACACGCAGTTAATTCTTCCCAGCGTTCGCACCTCGCCAAATTACCGGCACCAGCCTCTTGCGAGAACATTGTATGTCGAAAATTGGTATTGACCCAGAATAAAGCACTTCGAAGGAGCTTCAATCGCTCGGGCAACAAAGTCCAATATTTAATGGTGATGGAAGGCGGGCGAAATCCGCAGCTGCAGGTCGAGGGACTGAGGCAAGATACCTAGTGATACCCCGCACCAAGCCAACATCGCAGCTGACGGTTATCTATATACATTATACATTTCGAATGTGAAATAATAATAATAAGGAGAACGACGAGGATGGGAGCTTGCTCGTGGAAGGTCGTGAGCGTGTGAGTGATTACGTGCATCGTGAATGCATGGACACGCGTGCGTGCACGAGCACGACGAGGCAAGAGGTAAAAGAAAAAAGAAAAGGGCGAGAGCGCGGAGGAGAGATGCAGAAAAAGCCCGATGGAGCAGCGCCGCGTGTGTAATTTGGCCCCGTGAGAGGAGGGGGAGGGAGCCCCCGAGCCATCATGTATCATTTGCGCCAAATTTTAAATTCATTATTTCACAATTATCATAATGCATTTGGGAAAATGACGGTGACCCGGGCCGCCTCTCCCGCGCGCGTGCGCGTCTCTTCTCCCATCATTGCAGGCAGACTTTCCATGTATACTTACGAGTGTGTTATAATATATGCTCACACACGGGACACGACGAGGCTCCTCGAACCGGTTGCGAGCGAATGTTAATAATGCCGATAGGCGCCGATACACACAATCTCTATATACCTGTCCGGCCGAGGTTAGGAGTGCAAGCAAGAGAGAGAGAGAGAGAAAGAAAGAATCGGAGAAAACCACCGTAATATCGGAGACACGTGCGATTCCTCCTTTTTCACTCTTTAATTTCGCGCATCACGAAGGGGCCCATAATATACACGTATAAAGTAACTATACATTATACCCACACCATAATACGCGGGGCAAGCTCGGTTTACTTATTCGCGGTCTCTACCGTGAAATCGGCGCGTCGCACGCTCGGGTTCGAAAAATTTACGCTAATTGCACGCAATTGCCGGGATGTAATTGTAAACAAAGGGCACTCCCGGATTGACGCGCCGGGCCGGGGATACTTGTATTACACGGGCACGGTTGCACTTAGTGGGTCATTACAGTCGTTTCGAGAATTCGTTTTTGCGCAATTGTACGTGTCTTTGAAAAAAAATGTATCGTTTCTCACACTAAGGGCGCAAAGTGCAGTTTTGCGCCCTTGGTATATGCGAAATAATGTACCATTTGCCGCTTGCCATCCCGCACAGGGGCGCCTCGGCCATGAAAATCCACGTGCTACCCGGATATTATGCATATATATTTTTTGTATTATAATACACAGCGAAAGCCCGCGGTGGCAGCGGTACAAGTGCGAAAACTGCCATGTCGGCGTACGCTCGAGTAACACATGATTCGAGGCGACGAATCGCTCGCGAGTCTCACTATTGAAGAGATCACACATGTGAAGAGGCGCACTATACTTATACGGAGAGAAACTTTTGGCTGAGAGAACACAAGGGTTTGTGTTCATAGATCTCTCGATGAAGTGCCGAGCTTTAAGAGCCCAAGCTTTTGGACTCTCTCATGCCAAACTCGAGCCTCACAGCTCAAGGTTATAATACATGCAGATGTATAAACGGATCGAGAAAGTCAGAATAAGGGAAGGGTAAGCGCACGTACGTACTTAAGGTACACTTTATGGGACGCCGAAAGCAGCTTCCAGCATACATGACGAAATTATAACTCGAAATTGAAATTATTTGATGATTTAATAAAAAATAACACGCATATAAGCCTGACAGTGCCTCACTGTGTATAAATAACAAACAGTAATTAGGTTAACACACTTCACAAACGTAAATTGTTAAAAAATGGAAAGTTCCTTTGTACAAACAACATAACCACTTAACTGACTGGATGCGATGCTAGTAGCTGCATCTGGGCGCTCGAAGCCCGACAATGTGAACTACATCTTTATGCTGGAAGTTACTTTCAGCATCCCGTCAAAATGAATATTGTATAAACTGTCGTCAAAGGCACTGTTGTGCTTGAGTCAATATGGCGTCTTGCCGTCTTCGCGTCTCCAACTACTCTGACTCACTGATTGTCACACACTTGACGCACTTCTTGTTGCGCAGAAAATACGTGATTTTTCCCACTGCGCTCATGCGCCGCGCAACTGGTAGTAGGATCATGCCATTCACGCCGCCGTTCATTGCTCATAGGCTATGATTCATAGCGTGATTTTGGAATATTTGCGCAGTTTTTGTTTGCGTGACCGTCAGTGCTGTTGAAGTTGTAAAGACGGCAAGATGCCGTATTGACTCAAGCACAACGCTACAACGGTGCCTTTGACGAGATACTGATGGCAAATTTCAACGTCAAGGTGAAGTTCAACATTGCCGGATTTCCAGCGTCCAAACGCAGCATCTAGCATCACGTCCAGTCAGTTGAGAGGTTATGTCATGTGGTTAGTACGAAGTAAATTTCAATTTTGAAGCAAGTCGGAACAATGCACGTAAGTAAATTGTGTTTTATTTCAAAAATATTTTTGATTTTTATTAATCATACGCATACAAGGCGATCTTTGGGAATATGGTTATTATTTATTATAATATTTTCAAAGTATTCAAAATTGGCGCTGCAGTTACTCCATGGATGGAGGAAGTTATAGAAGCGGCTTTTAGCGTCCCGTCAAAATGCAACTTTAACTGTACATTGCATATAATATCATGCTTCCCTTTCCCTTGGGCTATCATGTATGATTTCAATCATTGGGTTGAAGGAGCCTTATTGTATCAAATTGTAAGAGTCCACTGAACATGCGAGCTCTTTCGGTCCTAAATTTTTCTCAGTGTAGCGCTATCAAGTCAACGTCACAGTTTCCGATTTGATGACGAATCAGTCGTATATTCCAACAATGGGTGCCCGTCATAAGTGCCATTTACCATCAATAACAGTTGCAATATGTACTGTTATATCGCAATAGTATGTGTATACGATCAACTGTTTACACGATGGTTTTACAATCCAAGGAACTATACAGATATACATACAAAGCCACGACCAAATATACAATCACGTGCTAATAAACCTCGTGGCACGTATAACAACCTGCCACGCGTACATACACACCCGCTAAAAATTTATCATCCCGCTAATTGAGGCTGAAACGTTGAATCACTTCAGAGATCATATTCATGCAGAGAGAGAGAGAGAGAGAGAGAGGTATCAGGCCTCAGATCTGAGGAAACGAAAAACCGCAGCTCTCGCGCGCGTTGAGGCTGATTTTACGAGGCGGCAGCGACACGCGCGAGCTATGCTAAGCGTGTATTATACGCACAGTGACAGAGTCGCAAACGAGATCCACTCAATCTTAACGAACATTTTTACGAGAGGGTTGCTCGTATATATGTATACGCGTAATGTGATTATACACAGAGTCTCGGGTGTATGGGAGAGAGCGGGCCGCGATGTGTGTTAAATAAATTAGCGCCTCCGCGGTGTATTATATACCTGTAAACCCGTGTGTATATTATACTTGCACAGAATTTCGGCCTAATCTCGATATACCGCGAGACGGCGACGATAAAGGCAGTTTACGAGGCTAATATAAAACGCCGACCTTCTTTCTCTCGTTTTACTCTCGAACGATTATTCTGTATAGGGTACTTTGTCGCTCGATCGAACGAAACTTGAGGATCCAGAGTTTTTAGCACACAAGCGTATTACACTCGAATCGCGAGCGGACGATTTATTGCTTTCTATTTTCCGAGCTTACGAAATTTTGTTACCTCATTTGGTCGATTACCATACTAATTGGACTGTTTACGGAAATTATCACTGCGAGCGGCCTTTTTTTTTCAATCGACGTGACTCACGCGAGATATTTTATTTTCGCGAATGTATTACATTATTTATGCGGTGATGAGCGTTGGCCCTCTCTTTTGGGGACATAATTTGTCCCACTTGCAAGAGATTTAGCATTTTCGGAACCTGCGTGAATCATGTTTCACGTAACTATATCGAGTATCTTGCGGCGAGTGACTAAATCCCCGTACGTAATCATCTGAATTTCATTACATTCATCGACACTATGTATAAAGCGATCAGTAACTTGAGATACGGATGTTGAGTGGCTAATTCGCCAAAATTTTAGTGTCGAGAATCGCAGCGTACCTAAACAATCAATAAAGTTTTATGAAGCAAAGTATGTTATGATCATCCGAGCACATACTCAGGTGGGACTGCAGGTGAGAGGAGGCAGACTCCAACGCGGATAATAGAAAACCCCTGACATCACATCTAGCTTTACGACGCGTATATATATATATAATGTATATACACGTATAGCCGGCAGAGTTCATTCATTCGCGAGAGCGTAATATGGATGCGGGAATCCTTGTACCTTAGAGCGGTGGCGAAAAGTTTATTTTTAGACGCTTACAAGCAAAACTCCTGGTTAATTAAATCCGTGTGACATCAGTGCCCGCGTGATTTATGTACTTTCGACATGATTAAAACATCTCCGGCGACCCAGATGACTCGTCTCAGCGGCGATAATGAAATTCCCTTCGGTCCGCGCGCCAGAAACCCGACTCTTGTTACATTTCCGATCGTTTCCGAGGGACCCGGGTTACAAATAACTTTCTCTAATGTGCAACGATTGTGCAACCGAGAAGTCTCATGCTCGGGGGATCCCAATATACGGACACAGGCATATTATGTATACTTATATGGATACACATGATCAACAGCCGTTTTTCCGGTATCCGGACTTTCTCGCCCACATTCGACGCCAGCGCGAGGTACTTGCACGATCGCGCCGAAATCGGCACCCAACCGCCGCAACAACATCATTCTCATTTCATCTCACACTCCGGTCCGATACTCAATTTTTCCGACCATCCTCAGCGACGTCACATTGATCCGTTAATATACTCGCGGTCAGGGTCCCGTATAATCACCGATCCCCGAAACAGGAAAAGAAATTGGTAAAAAAAGAGAAGGACCCGCGAGCCCCAGAGAAAGTGGGGGGGCGCGAGGATAAATCGGCTGTGTCAACAGCTACAGAAATAGGCGACACCCACGAGCTTTGTAGCGCCCTCGTGTATATATACAATATTATACAGCGCGTATCTGTATGCAATTTGTCGCGGCGCTGAATTCGCGCGAATGTACTGTACACGAGACGCCGCGTGGGTGGAGAGGAATCCGTTTGAAAGCGGCCGGAGAGGAAGGCCGGCAGACGGGATTGCGGAATAGGTACGATATGCACATAATATTATCATCACGTTGTGATGTAAAAGTGAAATAAGGAAGTCCGAACGACAGGCGCCACATCGCTGTATATGTATACTTCACGAGTGGGGGATCTCCTTGTTTGCCGTATCAATTAGAAGGATCATTCTGCTCTTGTGAATCATTCGGAAAACTGTAATTTAGCGGTATTCGCTTGTCGTACTTGCGTGCAGATTTTCAACCGATGCTGCTGGTTTGATGAACGTAATTGCACACCCGATGTACAATATGCTCATTGAACTTTGACCAACACGCGCGCGGCAAAAGGGAAACAATGAAATTAAATGACGCAAAGTATAAAATTCCCTCGCGTTTAGTAATCCTCATCGTTGTCGCGATCTTTTGTTACGTCGGGTGCGATACGGAAGTTGTTTCTTTGCCAATAAAATATATATCCGCGGCTCGGGGAGGAATGAAAAAAAAACTTCAGGATCTCGGATGCCGGTTTTGTTGCCCTCGTGTGCACCGATACCGTTTGAATCATCATCGGCATGCAGCAGCGGCTGCACTGTTGTCTCTCCCTAACTGCATCTTTTTCCCGCAAAACCTGTTCCCCGAACTTTCTTTTCGCGTACCGCTGTAGTTCGCGAATTGTTAAATTCGATTCTTCCACTTTTCGAAGCGTACTTACTTTTATGAAAAAAAAAAGTAATCCGCACCATTGACCTGTAGGAATATAATATTACATGTATCACTTGTTGATAATTGACACGTTTCTCCAAATTTGAAACTCAACGCGCGTTCGGTATAAGAGTAGCCGCAATATCTTGCTGCACCATGCAATACCTGCCTCCCTCTTCCATACGTATAGCTGCCCTCCCACTCGTCCGGCGCAGCGGTGACAGTGTCGCTTTTACAAGCGAAACGACCTCCACTGGTATACGTATCCCGGGCACGGAAAACTGTATAATCCAGCGGCCGGCGTCGTGAATGATTCGCACTTGGCTGGCGTCCGGGGCCCCGCGAACAATGGGGCATCGGTCTGCAGTGAGGGGAGTGAATACGTATGGTGCAGGACATTATAAAAATGATAGAGAGAGAGAGAGAGAGAGAGCTGGCGTTTTCGCATTGGCGGGCGCCTCTCACCGATGGGGAGACAAACGAACGGCAAGAAATAAGATGACAGAACGTTTCGCTGGTTCTGGACGGTGACGTCACTCTCTTGGAGTCCGCACGTGGATGTACGGTATATATGCACGTACTTGAAATCGTCGAGCCATAGATGGATTTCGAGACAGCGCGGAGAGAATATACTAATAATGGTGGAGAGTACGGCTCAGCGGCGTATCGTTCGTGCACATGTATATACATATATTAGCATCCGCGTGTGTACGGCGCCTCGATCCGTCCGTTTTAATTGTTTGCGCGAAAATCGCTCGACAAATTTATCGACGCGCCGCTGAAATTCCTAAGCCCTCATTGTATATTTGAAACCCAATGTTAATTTACGAGGCGAGAACTAATGATAATTTATGCACCGACGGTTCGATGTTGCGATACAGACGCGAGGGATACGGGACTCCGGAAAATCATCGGAATTCTTTCTTGAAATTGGAAAACAGAGCCAGACGCTTTTCAGGGCGATAAATCCCCGGCTGAAAATAAAACGATCCCCCGAGCGCGCTCGTTCATCATCGACGACTCGTATATGTATAAAGAGGAAGCATCAGCGCGAGACGTTGTATACGTATACATACCGCGGCGCGACGTTGCGCAAAATTGCTGTTTATACGCCATTAGCAGCAGCAGCAGCAGCAGCAGCAGCATCGCCGACTTTTCCCTTTTTTCTCGTCCCACCCCGCGCGGATCGCAAAAAAGAGCCCGCATCGGAGAGAGAGAGAGAGCGAGCCCCCCGTACCTGTACACACATACACTCGCGCAAAACGTCGCCCGCGTGCACAGTCCGGCTCGGAGGGCGATTAAACGCGGTGGCATTCCCATCACCCGATGCGGAGTATAATACTCGGCTTCTTGCGCGAGCGCGCCCGCTCTCTCGTTAGAGGTGACAATAAGTAGTCGCGGTCGTTATTTCCAGGTAGGTGATGAGAGACCCCCTTCTCAAAGAATCTCTTTTGTATCGGGAACAAAAACGTACACTTGCGCTGCTTGAAATTTTTCTAAAGTACATCTTGGCTTCCATCGTCTGTATACACTATATATATATGTATACGTGCAGTCTTCGCGGACGAGTTTTGCAACAGGGCATTATTTCCAAGGCATTATATGCTACATGCATGCAGTGTTTTCCTTTCTTTATTACAGATATCTCTATTGGTGCTGCCTAATGAGAGGTAAAGTAGACACTTTATCGTCGCGTCAATCTCGAGTGTAGTGTTGGTACGGAGACACGCGGCCGATGGTTTGATATATTACTTATGTATGTATGGAGTTGTAACGTCGAGCAAGAGAAATAATATACTCTGTTCCAGGGAAAACGGTCGGACGGATAGTGTACGCACACATTTACAAACTTATCATGAAAATCCATTCAGCGACTACGTTTTTTCATACAAAATGACAATAACAATGATAACAATGTAGTTCGGGGTAATTGTAACAAGGATAAATAATGATCGAAATGTTTAATTTCATGCGTGTGCGTGTACTGGTATGCAATCAACGATGTGTTGCAAAAGAAAATACGTACAGATTACACGTAGCCCCGCGGATTGTCATTCGACAGGGAGGCTTGGAAAAAAGTGCGGGTCGTTCGAAACGCGAGAGGGCGAAAAAAATCGTACAATTTGCGAAGTGGTTGAGAAGGGAAAAATCCAAGCGCGTAATGAACATCTCGTATAATGTACAGATACAACTCTCGCACGCGACGAATGAATTATTATTATTATTATTATTATTATTATTATTATTATTATTATTATTATTATTGTATTGAGAACACGTATCGCAAATGACGAGCGCACGGGTATATTATACATGATGTTAGGTGTAACAGTCGTGCATCACGCAGGGGGCTGCCGCGCATTATCTGAATCGTCACAGCGCGTGCAGCATCATACATATACATTATATACAGGTATATAACGAAGAGAACACGAGAGAAACAGAGCAGGTTGTATACATGTACCTATACCACCTCATTACTATTAGCGAAGATAAACCGGGGCGAAGACAACGACGACGACAGCGAGCGAGAATGAGACCGGTGAGCTGCAGGAGAGTCGGGCGGGTGATGGCTGTCGTAATGCTACACTTTTTAGTAAATTAGCCGAGCTCAACCCGCAACCACTGGACATGAATACATGCATACATACGTCATACGTAGCGCGAAAGAGCTAATAATCTCCGCTGCCGACTAATTGCGGGGGGACGCGTGTGCGGGTAGGGGTGGTATCCTCGGAATCGGTCCAGCTCCCGAGTAAACTCGTACCTACTGTGTGTCCCGGACCTACTTGCTGCCCGTAACACATATACTATATACCCTGCACTGCAAGCACGAATGCCGTTCCGACGCCGAGAACTGCTCTTTTCTGTTGTTTGTTTCTTTCTTTTTCCCGTCGACGTTGCTGTCTAAAGAAGCTTCGGGCTCCTACATTGATCCGAAGAGTTTTCCGACACGACTGCTCCACCCGGTAAGAATCCAATCCGAGTCCAGAGAATTTTCTTACAATCCTGTGCAGGAATGAACAAACGAACAACTGTCGCACCCATAGCTTTACCCTGATCCACCCTTGAATCGGCTTTAAAAAAGAAATTCCACCCCGCGGGAACCGACGCTTCGCGCTTTTTTTC
>JAPYYV010011757.1:0-10618 GCA_030522625.1 Copidosoma aretas | reverse complement strand
AATGATTTTATTTCATTATTCTTCATAATGTCTTGTTATTCAATCAAATAATTTTGTGCTAAAACAAAAAAATTCGATAATTTACTGACAAACAACATATTTTTTCTAAACAAGAAAATGTTTGAATAGAAGACACCTTTTTTCTTACAAGTAAAATAGTACCTTTTTATGTTGAAAATCGATATCTGTACTGATTTATCTTTTCGTAAAGAAATACATTTTTCCCATAAAAATTATTACCACTTTGAAACAATCATGTATTTTTTCGGATAGAAGTACTTAAGCTTAAATAAAAACAGTCTATTCAAAAAGTCATGTTATCAATTGATAGGAATCTTCACCTTGAAACTAATCGACTTTATTTAGCGTCTTAAATTTTATTAATCACAATTTTTGAATGAAAAATCTTTAAAGCAAAACAAAATTCAATTCAAACAAGTATTATTGTGCAAGACTTGCGTTCACGCGAGTGCGTCAGACGATTACATAAAAAGTGCGCAAATCTTACGTTGGGTCGAGTGCGTTTTTCGGTAAGACGTAATGCTGCGCTCCCTCTTGCAGCAGATTTGTGCAAGACTTGCATTCAGGCGACTGCGTTAGACGATTGCAAAAATAGTGCATAAATCTTCCCTTAGGTCCAAGGCGAAAATTATCTCGTTTATCTAATTGTTATTAATTATTTTTAAAAAAGATAACAAATTAAAACACTTTAGACGTAATTAAATCCAGTATTCAGATTATAATAATATGTATCGTCGATCTAGTATATGCTATTAGTAATTTTTTGTAAGTTATTATCACTTATTGTTATTTGGCTTCCTCGTAGAAGAAGCTTTGCTATGGACGAAAAATCACATGTCGAAAGAAGATGTTATGAACACGTTTTATGACGTTTAGAATCAAAATACATCATTTTTGGAAATTTCACGTCATAGAGTGTGTGTGTATGTGTGTGTGTGTGTGGGTGTGTATGTATCTAATTAGTTGTATTTTAGGATTCCCTCGATCGATTTTGATCCAACAGGGCTTATTTTTTTTTGTTTTTGGAGACCCAGCAGCGCTGAAAAAAAATATTTGGGATTTGCTGTACATTTTATTTTTACTTTTATTTTGTCGATTTTTCGAAATTGATTTTTTCGGAAAAGTTGATTTTGAAGCTATTTATTGTTATTTTAGGATATTTTACGATATAAATTCTGAAAGATTATTAAATTTCACACAAAATAACGTATTTAGTTGAAATTAAAAAAATTTAGTAGCTGGGTGTGCGTCAGTGTAAGTAAGGGATGTATGTAATCAGTCATATCTTGGAATTTCTTTGACAGATTTTTATCAATGTATTAGGATATTTTACGATCAATATTGTGCAAGTTTTTTTGTTTTTGGGTACCTATCATTGCTGAAAAAAAATTTTAATTTCATCGATTCGTTTTTTTTGTATTTTTATCTCATCGATTTCGGAAAATCGTTTTTTTTTTGTGATTTTTTAGCGCTGTTTTATAATATTTTGTGACAAAAAATCTTGAAGATCATAAAATTATCTAAAAATTTTTAATTTGACTTGATCGATTTTTGAAAATCAATTTTTTTCAATAACATGGATTCTTTGCCAATGAACATTGTTTTAGAATCTGTTGTGGTAGAAGATCTTGGAGATAAAATTTCTCAAATAATGACGTTTATGGATTTAGAAAAAACAAAATTGACGAGTGTGTGTGTGTAAAAAAGAAGAGGAACATGTGAATGAGGAAGCTTTGTGCCAATAAATTGACAGTGGCTTTTTTTTCGTGAAATTTGAGTTGATAAATATGTCTTTATTTAATCGATAAGAGAATAATTTCCTTTATCAACACTCCAATACCTAATTAGTTTAAGATTTTTTACTTCAGCAATAAACATATATACTAGACCATCAAAGAAAAAAGTATTTTTTTAAAAAAGACTGGTATTAATATACAAGATGGTTACTGATTTCATATAAGTTTTACTAAAAGTATTGGCTCCCATTTTTATAGAAAAATAAATCGCATTGCACATAGCATTGTTAAACTAAAATACCGACACTGTAGGTATTTTTCGATTTGCGTTATAAAAAATTTGTGCTAGAGCAATTTAAGCCAGCTAATAATTTAAGACTAAGTATTAGACATGTACAAATACGAATTTGTTGCAGGGCAAGTAAAATAATTTTTTTGGTACACGTAAGCTTGTATAAACTACTATGATTGTTGAACTGAAATCCCTACACAGCTAGTGTTTTGACAATAACGTATTTGACCCTATTGAACAAAAAATATATTCATTTAAAATATAATTGTTCAAATTTATTAATTGGACGCTTTGAGTTTTGTGATATACGTTGACACCCTTCCAAATTTTAGGTTTGTCATTATTAAATGATGAATAGTTTTCATTTCATCTAAAACCCTAACTTTGTTTCGTTAACTACACCTGAGTTAAGCGTCAATTTTAGAAGTTACAATTACAAAATATTGTTCACATCAGGGCTGATAGTCGTACAAAGCCTTAATATTTTTTTTTATGAAAGAATAAATCTTCAAATAGAAGCCGTGATAAAAAAGCATAGTACGATAGAATTATAGTGTAAACACTTAGCTATTCACTAAACTTAAACCTTATTGAATAAAAGGTACTCGAGTTCATGTACAGCTTAAATTGTATACACATAAATTAAATAAATACATAATGTTAAGTTGTCAGATCTGACTTATCAGGTTCGGAATTTGTTAAATACTTTCTAATGATATTTTATGAATGGCATTGCATATTTTTCTGGAGAAAATATTAAGGAGGTTTGGGAGTAATAATAAAATGCAACGATTAGAATAATATTAATTTTTCTTGATAGTCTGCAATACGTAGAACTTATATGAATTTTTTCAAAATTTTTATAGTTTATTTTGAAAAGAATGATACAAATGAAAATGAGTGTGATAATATCGGCTCTTATGGAATGTCGACTTAATTTGTCGTTTACGTGGACAAATATTTTTGTAAAATGAAAAGATATTAAAGAAAATCATACTCACTAATAAAGTATTGTTTCAAGATTTAGTGAGTAAAATTTTAAGTAATGTTATGGTGCATTTCAAACAATGCCAACGCTACATGTAAGCAAAATATTGAGTTCGCAGCTAGGGTCAAGAGAGGGTGCGCGGTAAAGGGGGCTATGCTACGCGGGCCGGGGGGACTCCCCATTTCTCGCCTCGCTGACTCTCCCAACCTCCTCAAGTACTCTTGTGGAGCATTTGTGGGTTAAAAACAATTTTTTTTTAAACTATATCGCAAAGCTTAAGAATTTCATCCCTTACAATAAACGTTTTGAAATGTAAAGCGTAACAGCATAGTGGTGTAGCATTATACTATACCACGAACACAAAGCTATTCACCAAATTTAAATTTCGTTGAATAAAACTAAAGAAGATATCATTCGATACATATATATATATATGTATATATATATATATTGAATCACACAAACAATGTAAAATGCTCATATTGTAGATTCAGAATTGGTTTTTGAAACCAAAAATATTGAGTGGTTGCATAATTTGCTGAAAACATAAGGCCTCTAGCGCAGTAGATCCTAAAAAAAGTTTTGATCACTTCGAAGCTCAGTTGTTAAAGTAGTGAAAATTTATTATCATCTGATAAAACCTCATCGAATGCAAACTATGAAAACATAGGATGAGATCACAACATTATCGTAAAAACATTTAATTATAAGAATATTAACCACTCTCACTAAACAATCGTGCCAGAAATCTGACTAAGAAGAAAGATGGATTTTTGTAGGAAGTATCTCATTTCTCGGATATATGCAGTTCACTATTTGGATTTTACTCCAGAATTAACTATAACAGCTCTTTGACTTTTTTTAGATCTAGCTAATTTTTTCTTAAACGCATATTTTTATTGCAGTATAGCGTTTAATCATTACATGAAGTCCGTACTTTCTTTAACAAGATGTTACTAATTATTAAAATTTAAACCATTTATGTATACTATACATAATACTTTAGATCTCAGATTTCTCTGAAATTTGATTATTGTTTAAAATCAAGTCGCGCGGGAGCGTGACGAGGTAACTTTGAGTAGCAAACAAAGCCTCAGCGCCCGCGCTACTATTTGCTCGAGATTGGCATAGTCGAATTTTCAAATAGCAAAAAAACGTGATTTTTGTCGGTATGCCTAGTGTATTTTAGTTTTATTCAGCCTTTCTTATCCTAAACAATAGCCTGACCAAGAAATTTTTATCATAAAATCGTTACATTACTGAAAACGAGACATGCTTACCTCAAAATGCACAAATCAAGATTTTTCCAGCGTCGGTTTCAGCCAAAATATGTTTTTACTATGAACTTAGCTGCAAGTCTAATTATGACTCGTATTGAGTGTTATCGACTGCGGCAGAAAACCAAACATTAGCACGGCGGCAAATTCAAACGTCCCTTAAACTAAATACCCTAGTAACGAGATGTATTAACGCAATAACTAAAACAAATAATACCTAATAATTTAATTAAAATTAATCCAATAGTCCAGGAGTTCGAGAAAAATTTTTTTTTTTATTTATTATCAGCTGAATAATCCAACAAACTTTACTGCCTGCAAGTTTTAATAATAATTTAATTATTTCAATCATAGGTAGCTAATCACCAGTAATACAGTACGCTCGACGGTCCACACTTTATTTATTAATTTGATTAATTATATCGCTAACAATCCAAACCCCTTCGACCCAATGCACTCTGCTGTATGCATTTTGCATGAAGGATAAATTAAGTTGAATAAACAGCCCATTGCCAGTACACTCTACAACCAAAACTTTTGTTTATTAGATAAATTGTTCTTATTACAAGCATTATTTCCCGCGTATAACCCTATGCACTCTACAACTGGAACTTTTGTTTACTATTCGAATTTTTCCAAGTGAGAACTTTTTAAGGCGCGCCTCGGTTTGGGAATAAAGTGGCAAAAACGCACATACGTACGTACAATACATACGTGCATACCTATGTACACTCATAGACATATGAGGGATCCTTTATATATCTATGTATATACTAAAACTTGGTGACCGCTCGAGTCTCACCTTTGTATAATAACTTAGCCACAAAATATTTGAAAATACGTGATAGGTATCTTGAACAGGAACTCAGTTCGTGGATTTTCGAAAGGGGAAAAAACATCGCGTCGCACAAATAGAGAGGTGTTAGTTGATGTAAAAACATACACTAAATTTTCAGTGTTTTCGATGTATCTATATAAAATTGAGATGGAAAAATTTTGGAAAAAATTATAGTATGTTTAGTAAATCAT
The DNA here is from genome assembly GCA_030522625.1 of Copidosoma aretas. Taxonomy (NCBI): domain Eukaryota; kingdom Metazoa; phylum Arthropoda; class Insecta; order Hymenoptera; family Encyrtidae; genus Copidosoma; species Copidosoma aretas. The sequence continues at coordinate 5,275 of JAPYYV010011757.1, read as the reverse complement.
GACAAGTATACAGAAATAATAATCTATGGTTTCGTGCACGCATAACCTTTATTATTCGAAAATATGCCATATCTTAAAAAGGAAGCAGGATTGACTGAAAATACAGTTTTCATTGGTATTTTAAAGTGAAGAAAAGCATCGCTGCGCACAATTAGAGATGTTGGTTTTTATAAAAACATAACCTGAAATTCGATATATCTACTAATTTCGTAATTCTTTTCAATATATAAGTAAATTTTATTACCCAAAATGAATTGGCCGTCTTAAAATTTGATTTAAACTGACAGAAAGGATGTATTTGCTGTGTCTAGCCCAATTGTCTTCTCCAAGACTCACCGAAGCTATTTTACGGATAATGAATGCAACATATGTATACTTAGAGATTATGAAAGAATATAGAATGTATTAATTTTTATTTTACCTGAAATCAACGTATAAAAATACAACGTTACTGCATAATACAGTACTTAGTATTTTAAGTGATATTTTGTTGAGGATGAAGTTAAATTTTCCTGGTTTAACTCTGCTCATGTTCAAGTAGTTTGCTGTACAATACTACGAGTATAATAAAAATGGTATGCTACGCCAAAAAAGTCATAACTTGGCCTTTAATTGATTTTGATTTCACTACTTTTTAAGACAGCTAATTCATTTTAGGTAATATAATTTACTTATACGTTAAAAAGAATTACGGAGTGAGCAGATATATCGAATTTTAGCAAGCCAAACTTACCTAATTCTTTATTTTTGTTAGAATGTAATTTTTATGGGGATTCATTGTACAAAATTTTTAAAGTTTCCACATTTTTTGTCATACTTTTATTACGTTCAGAATCCTGATACTTATAATAATATGCACTAGACTAAATTTTTGTGTATTTTATAAAAATGCTTACGTTCATGTAAATATTTAAATACTTTAATAAACTTTAGCCAAGAATTTAATTTTGCAAGTAGCCTATAATATATTTTGTGCAGTATGTCGAATTATATCAGTTTTACTTCAATGAATGGACGTATCCTACAATATCAAAAGTGTAATCAACGGTAGTCGTTGAAAAGAAATATTAACCTTTTTTTGTGTGTTGTGCAAAAATGTTTGAATTACTATCACTTTCTATATTATGTAGTGATTCATGTACGGCAGGAGTTATACCCCCTTGCCTCTCGACTTTTTCAGTAATGGCAAAAATACATCACAAAATGAGGCAAAGATGTGCCAATTTTTTTCCTTTTTCTTATAAAACCGCATTGTCGTAGGCGATCTCGTCAGTCGTCAATTAATTAAGCTACTAATTTTTCCATGGTGACGTGGATGGCTGAGGTCTGAGCGAGAGCGATAGCGGTATTCAAGCTACTACGCATTCGTGCCACGCTGCTGGAGGGCGCACTTGATAGCTCGTACCTGATGCCGGTAAGTGATTTTGCGCGACCTACCTTTATCATTTATACGAAAGGATTGACGTAAACCTGGCAAAAAAAAATTTTGTTGCAAAGTAAGTAATGGAAAAGAAACCAGCCAGTCTAAACTTAAAATACGTATCCTAGCAGCCGCCAAACGCAATATAAAAAAAACCTCTCTCAGCTTCTATGGGTTGAATAACACACTCACTATTTGGTAAATTTATAAAAGAACAGTGCAAATAAATACACTTAATTGCAAATCTCTAAGTGCCAAATTTTGCCAAGATACGTTCATTGAATAATAGATTTTCCCAAATAGCAATTTTCTTTGTCGACATCATTGTTCGGATCTTGGACTGATTAAATGTATTTTCAATACCTACCGATTATAGCAAAGCAGGTTTAGATTTGATGGCTGCAAGTTCAATTTTAAATTTAACAATTTTGTAATAGACCGACATTTAAAAACTTCACGTTGGGACTTGCAGTACATTGCTCAGCACAGAAAAAACTATAACATATTCGATCTTCATCCGATTCTGAAAATTTTGGAATACATTTTTACGCATATTCCAGTTTTAGCATTTTGGCCACAATCGCTTTAAGGAAACAGTAAAAAAAAAGATTTATTATTCTATTTATACTTACGCTTATGTAGAATTATCTCCTGAATGATTTTCACGCGAAACATTTTTCTGTGAAATGAATACTTTTACAAATTAAAAAAAAAAAAATCAACGAAAACCGCTGATTTTGCCACTATTTCGCAATAATAAAGTATGACACGTACTTTGGTATTTCTCGGGACTTCTAGAGATGATTCAACATATTTTTTTCCTACTTAAAAACTACACATCGATTAAATGGCATCGACCACCGTTGTTCCATTTCTAAGCCTCTGGTACCGCGAACACTTGGTCTAGAACAATATAAAAGGTGCTTTTTACAATTTTTAACTACTTAAGACTTCAAAATTTATTTGATATGATTTGAAAAGTGCTTGTGCAATATATATACTAGTGGGGCCCCCTGCGCGCTTCGCGTGCCAACCCCCTTCCTTCAGATATGTAGAAAACGACTTGTATTTATGAAATCTTCTTAAAATAGTTATAACTACCATAGAGTAAATAATTACTTCTTCACCTTTAATTTTCTTCATATCATCATTTTAATTAATTTTTTTTTATAACTCTGGAAATTTTCGTAATAATCTTTGATGAAGAGATCTTTTTCCTTAAGATCGCCATACTTAGTGAGAGATTGGTACAAATAAATATAGAGTTCGGTAAATCGTTATTGTTAAACTCCGGGATAAGATTCGTTAAATTATTTAATGTTTGTTATATTTCTATGATTGTTATTGCGCAATTGATGTATTTTGATAGTTATGAGCATCACGGCTAAATGAATAAATGCTTCCAGTACATTTGAAATTTAGTTAATTCTCAAAATCATTATTATAACGACCGACCCGTTGCTTATTTATCTGGATTTCACTGTTAAAACCATTAAGTTCAATTCTCTAAGAGCGGTATAAGTCTTACACTCAAGAATACTGTTTACTCTCACAAGGTGGCCTTCTCTTACCAAACCATCCTGTTGGAAGGGAAGGATTTGCCGCAGGATTTTCTGCGGGACATCCTGCAGAGATATATGCCTTTTTCTTACGGAGTTTCCTAGGTTCAGGCATCTTCTATGGGATGATCTCCAGGTATCCTACTGTTGTCACCAAAATCTGTTATGAAAATGTAATGTAAGTCTGTCCCTAACAATATGCATGTACATGTTTCTAATTGAAGTCCGCCCTTAACATGGTAGCATACATGTATGTGTTCCTGATTAGAGTCTATTGCTAAACTCGTGCTCATCAGCGAGATATTCAAGAGTCGTGTTATGATATAATTCCCTGCAATATATCTTTCGACTTTCATACGCGCGATCGGAGCGTCGATATGTAAGGTAAAGTAGGGTATATATGGACACTTTTTATAGGTGCAAGTATTAATCATTATTTTTGAAGGAAACACAATATTTGTTGAGTAGAAAAGTCACCGGAACATAAAAATTATGTTTTTTCATATTGATTAAAAAAAATATAGTTATTTTTAAGGTTTAATTTTTAAATATTACGTTTTTTATAAAAGCCTTAAATTCGGGTGTAGTCGGACATATTTATCAAGTATGGCGAACATGGTCTGGGACAGTAGTTAATCAGCAGAAAACATAGGGAAAATAAAGCTCAAACTACTTTATTACTTATACAATAATTTTTTATTGTCATCAGTTTGGATATACATTCAACATTTTTCTTTTTTAATATCAATTCTACTTTGTAACAGTTTTCTCGTAGTTCCTTTTTAATATCTTGGAACTCTTCATTCAAAATTAATTCTTTCTTTGTTTTTTTTTTTAATTTTCTATTTTTTGTTGTTCTTTCAGTTTTTCAGCTTCTTCTTTCTGTTTTAAAATTAATAATAAATCGTCTACTACTGCTACATGAGTTTTTTTTTCTCCTTTTTATGCTTATTTTATCATTAAACTGGGGTACAGTAAAAACATTTTTTATGGACGTTTTGTCTGTGATACTGCTTATATCTGCTAAAAAATTACAAAACTAATAAAATATGATTATATAATAATAAAAGTAAAGTACATATTGAAAAAAAATAATGAGTTTACCTACCAGGGCTTCAGCTGTTTTATTGTATTGCTGCTGCTTTGGATATTCGTAAGATTTGTGTTATCAAGAGCTTCATTTTTAGATTGAAGATCAATAGTTTCGATTGTATCTTTCTCTAAAATTACGTTACAAGAATTAGAATTAGCTAAATTTAGGCAAGGTACTGTAGTAGCTTTAATTATAGGTATATTCTGGCAGCAGCCAAACTCATCTTCTATTTCAACGGTGCTTATTGAGTCAGAAAACGTATAAAGACAATCTAAAGCTTACGGATCACTTTCAAAACAAACACCAAGTTGGTTAATGATATCATTGTGATTATTTTCTAAACAATATGGATTTGGCTTATCGTCAGATGGATTTTGAAGATTGTTGGAACTCAGGAAGATGAGTTGAATCATTTGATTTGGTAAATGGTGGTATCTTAATTTTAATAGCTTGTTCTGTTGTTAAATGAATCTAACTCATTATGGAGCATTTAATACTAGTTTGATTATTAACATTATCTTTTCTTGGTAAATTAATAATTTGTTCATTAAGATTATCTGTAGAAAAATTTATTGTAGTGATATTTAGGGAAAAATATAAAATATTTCTGACAATTGCATAAAATCAAGATTTACTTTGTGTTGTTCTTGGATAAATAGTAGATGGAAATATTTACGAAAAATATATACATATTCATACATATACTATATATCATATAGTTGTAATACAAAGATTCAGTCACGAACCCTCTCTCGCCCCCCTCACAACCTCGCCGCTCCTCTATATTTTTGAGCACCACCACAAAATTAAGAAAAATTGTCAATATTTTTACCTTATTTGAAGGTAAAAAAAAAATATCTATCAAATAGCAGAATATTAGTTATCAACGTGTGTACGCATGTATGCATTAAAGAATTCATTTTTGATTAAGCTATTTAGACACATGAATATAAAAATAAAAGTATAAAGGCGGGCGCGTGAAGCACGGAAGAAGTGAAGACTCACTAGTATATGTATATATATATAAGTATAAATGTATATATATATATATCTTTCTATACTATATTGTTAAATCGTGTAAGTCAAAAGTTATAGTCTCTACGCCGCACAGTGTTCCGGATCGTCAAAATCCTTACGAAATAAAATAACTCCCGAACGGTAAGTCCGATTGACATGATTTTTTTTTTAAATGAAAGCCTAGAT
>JAPYYV010011756.1:0-10618 GCA_030522625.1 Copidosoma aretas | reverse complement strand
CGATGTCGTATTAAACAAGTTTGAAAAGGCTTTTTTAGGTTGAGACTAATAAATACTATTTATATAGTTAATGCTGCTTCATCCAAAAAATTTTAAAATCTCATAATATCTTCACTTAGTACCAAATATGCGAACGTTTTGAGGTTATTATAATTTCAAGGCCTGTCACAAAGAGCACCAATTTTTGCTATAGTTTTACTATATTAAGCAACTCATTACCTGCATTTTCCAAAAAAAAATCATCCCGATATCACTTTCCAGTCAAGAGCTATGAATTGTTGAAAAAATAAAACTCAACAAGACACACTGGGCGCCGTAGCAATACCTCAAACCTACCGTGAATTTTTTTTTGTATATTTAAAAGGGAAGTCCAATATCGGATATTCAAAGGTTTCAGATGAGCTGTATGTCTTTATTATGTATCAATTGATAACTGCCCCAGTATCACTAGAAATTTTTGCTCTTACAACTTGAAAAAATATTGATAAATTAGCCATTTATGTTTAAAATATTTTTTTAATATATTGACAACCTTTTCAAAAATTCCCCAATTTCTCTTATTAACTTAACTTGTAACCCAAGACAACAAATCAAGTCAAGATTACTGTAAAAGCCATTTTTAATATCAACAAAAAATTAAATGTTTTTTTTATTTAATTGTATAGACTAGCTGCATATTGAAGCAAAAATCTTCTTAGTGGAGCTTTTTTAACCAAACATTGGTTTTTCTTGGAAGGATTATGGAATGTGAATAATTTAAAAAAATTCTGTCGACAAATTTATTCAACATCGTTTAAGGAAGAATTTAAGCTTTGAAAAATGAAAATTGGATAAGAAATATAGAAGTTTAAAAATTTCAACTGTGATTGTTTTTATAGTTAACAGTACCCAAACATGCAATATGCAAAATTGAAAAAATATTTTTTTTTGGTACTTAAAATATTCCTTTCTCAATATGGTATTAACTTTGTTGTCATTAAATGTCTACAAACTACTTCATTACTTATTATATATTTAGTACTATGTATGGGTAGTAAGCCTCCTTAAGTAATTGTTCAAAATTATGAATTTAACATAGCTTCACATCTCAAAATGAAATAATCACAATTATCACAATTGTTAAATATAATATTTATAATCATAATATATTTAAATTTCATCATTAAAATTTTTTTATTGTTTCTACAAATATCTCTATATAGTACCTAATCATATAGTCTTACATCCCCTTTTTTTTGTTTAACTTACTTATATTTTTATTCCGTTACTATGCACCTTTTTTTTTCCTTTCTGAAAATAATTTAATATTTGTAAAATTTCTGTCATATTTCATGTTATTCAAAAATGTAACAAAATATACTCTAATGTGATAAAAATTCAAATAATAGAACTTAAAAAATTAGAAATGATAAAAACCTAAAATATATCATTTCATCGAAAGGTAAACCTTAAAGAAAAATTGAACACATAGTTGTATAACAATATGTATTCTATGCAGAAATCAGTTGATAATAACTTAGAATTAATAGTCTATGTGTTAATATAATTATCTCATAAATATAAAAACCTTTTTTTTTTCTGATGGACAACCACACATTTCTTTATTAACATGTGACTTTGAAAATAAAATTTTTATATAATCATAATATTGATTATAAAATAGGAAATGTAGTTTATAATATTTTTTCTAAGTATTACTAATTCAAAAATAATTTTTTACGTTTTTAAGTCATGCAAGATGTTTTAATTTAAAATAATTATGTTGCTTATGTTTTTAAAAACAGAAATTTTCTTAATCATATTGAAATCTTCTTACGCTTTTGTCTTTATTTGTTGTGCGTCAAAATTGCTTGAGATCCCGGAAGCAGACCGAGCATCGTCTTACTTACTTTTCCAAGACAGAAACTTTTCATGCAGAAGTGCAAAAGAAATACAGTGACTGTGTTACCAGGGTATATAACCTATTAGTAACGCATACAAAATTTTATCTTTTGTGTATAGAATTGTTTTATTATTTCGTGGTACCGTGCAATTAGGAAAATATCCCGCATGCTTGACAAATTTCCCGGTTTTTCCCCGGTTATTCCCAGCCGTTTTTTTCCCCGGCTCTTTCCCGGTATTTTCCGTTTTCCCGGTCGCTAGACACCTTGTTAAAACAACAATTTCTTACATGATACTTCACGCCCATGATAGTCAGAAGTAATGTAGCATCATCAACAGCCGGGGTCACATTGAATGTGCAATCAATCAACAAACTTCGCACATTTTAGAAACCCGCTCTGACATAATCAAGGTCGTAAAAAGCAAGATGATGACGACTATTAGCGTCTTGAATGGTTGAATATCTAAGTCATCCTCTTGTATAGTCCAAAATGCCTTCATCGCAGATTTCAAATAAACAATTGACAAAATCGGTACTTGGTACTGGAGGAAATAATCGGCGACGCCATCTGACCATACTTGTTCTAATAGAGATAAGAGAAGTCAGTGCTGCAGCCTCTGGATGACTACAACAATAAGTACAATTTTATTGTTCTTGAATGATGTACTTAATAAAACGTATTTTTCGCAATTTTAACAAATAAAAATTAAAATATTTTTAATAGTTATGATAAAAACTAAAAAAAAATGTTTTTGGATCATAAAATGCTATTATTTCTACGTATTACTCATGACGGCTTGGAAAAATATGGTAACGTTTGCATTAAAATGATATATTATTAAAAAATGACCAATCGTCAATAATCATTATTAAATTTTATAAAAACTGTTTTATGCATCAGGAATTCTCTCTGCTACACATAAGTTTAAAAAGTTAATAAAGAAGCTGATGAAGTTTATACTTACACCATATATAGGGTATCATACAACTCAGAAAGTCTTTCCCAGTGAGAGCGTAAGGCGTTTTTGAACCTTTCTATGTGTTTGATGTGCTCATCTGGCGAACAAGTGTCTGAGTGAGGCCTTGCTGGAATAATGATGTCTATATCGTTCATGTTTATTCTGGCTGAACCGCTACAGAGACCATGATTTCAGCAGCGTAAATATCTGCAAAGAAACATTAAGAATGAAAATTTATTGTTAATTGACAGTTTTTTCAATTGAAAAAGAAATTTAGTTGTTAGTTGACTGGTATTTTAATTAACAATTAAATTAAATTTTTTCGTAAAGTACGTCATTAATTACACTTTCTCTTATTTATTTGCTATGTTCTTAAAAGTTGAAAGACTTGTGCGTCTATTTCAGGGTTGAATAACATTCAATATACTATTTAAATCATTAAAAATATAATTTAAATCTTAGTTGAACGGTATTTTACTCAACAATTGAATCAAATCCTGGATTAAAATATGATTCAATTTAAAATTTAATTTAATTGTTTATTAAATTATACTTGAATTACGATTTAATTGAATTATTTAGAACCCTAGGCACACACTAGATTAATGCACCTTCGTAACATTCACGGCGCTTGGGGAACGGGATGTCAAAACAAATTTGTGATACCTACAGCGCACGGTACACCTTTGTATGAAAAAACACCTGGAAGTGTGCATGTATATACTGCACTTAAGGTAGTTGTATCCCTACTACGCTAGTCAAAAGCAGATTTGAGCTCGGATTCGACAGTGTGGTATGCCTTTTGTCGCTTTCGCACTTGTGTCAAGACATAACCTTTAGCCGTTTTTACGACGATTTTTAATGTATTTCTTATGTCACAAATACCCTTGAGTTAATTTGTAAAATTCAATACGATCATTAGATATTTTTGTAGTACAAAAAAAAATGTCAAAAATTCATAATTATTTTGTATAATGTACGTCGTTAAAGTACAGAAAAAGGCATTTCTCCAGAAGCATCCATGTTAAAGTATCAAAAACAGAAACACTGATAATTTGCCTCCTGAGAATTCTAGCCTTTTCAAAAATGAAGTAGAGTGCTTATTAGATATGATTTTAGCTATGTGCAAAGTTACATGAATATCTCATCATTATTTCAATTCGGGATACAACTACCTTAATACGTCGAAAACGGCACTAGTTCCGCATAGATTATATGGATGCTGTACACGCACTCCTCGAGATGTTGTATGTGTTGAACGAGTTGAATAAGTCTATATTGGATAATATTACCGAATACTGTTATAATTACCAATAATCACCAACAAACGTGCACCGTGACCCGGAGTCGAGAACAGTATACAAATACCTCGCTGATAACAAGTTTGCTATCAGATAACCGAAATCAAAAATGGCGAATTCAATATGGTGGAAAATTTTTTTTTAAATTGTATGTATATCGTAAAAAAACGTATAGGGGGGTTTTTGTTGTCGCTGAGTACAAATTTGCTATGAGATAACTTAAATAGAAAATAATGGATTCGATATGGCCGACAAAATTTTTTATTTTCATCCTGAAAATTCGTGATAAAACGTATATGGGGGTTTTGTTGTCGCTGATTGCAAATTTGCTATCAGATAACCAAAATTCAAAATGACGGATTTAATATGGCTGACAAAATTTTTTTTTAATCATCAAAATTTGTAAATAAACATTAGAAGTTTTTTGTAGTCGCTGATTCCAAATATTCTGTCCAATACAATTAATTTGAAATGGTCATTCACATATTACTAACAAGTACGTGAGAAGTTGTATTACTGTAATGTTATTAGTACTCTACGTACACGAATCATATGATTTATAATCTACGAATCATATGATTTATAATCTATGAATGACCTTAATAACATTATTTTCTTGTTGTTCTGCGTAAGGTAGAAATTTTCTATCTAATTTTTATGGTATACTTATGCCGACGATGAAGAATTTAATCCATATTATGTTTAACTATGTAAGATTGTTATTAGTTTGATATTAAATTTGATCTAAATATTATGATAGTGGCTTACATGCAGAAAAATTTCTTACTTTAATTCCAAACTACTCCTCCAGATCTTTACGAAAAGTGGCCCTTGGTCAAACATTCTACATCTTTGGATTCTGGTAGAATTTGATGCTTAAATAACAATTCCTAATGGCCGCTAAGTTTTAAAAACTCATTTACTCGTGATATAGTTCCTGAAAGTCGTGTTATCCCATAATGACTTTTAAGGTAGTACGATATATTTATCTACACCTAGTTCAAGTTCATACATGTGTATCTATTATATATGAGTGCGAATCTGTGGTGTAGGTGTAAAACTGTGTGCGTGTGTGAGTGCGTATTTTCGTGAAGTGTGGGTGTGATGTGTGTATGAGTTGTGTAAGTGTAGTATGAATATGATGTATTTATGTGGAATTGTGCAGTGTAGGGCGTGTGTGGTGTGTATGTGGAGTGTGTTTGAAGTTTATAGGTGTGAGAATGTGTGTGGTACCCTGTGTATATGTGTGTGACTTTCTTTGCCTTTTGTCGTGGCACTGCAGCGACGTGTAACGGCACATTAACAGTATGTATTTTATACATAACACTATCTCCACCAGCACACTTCTAATGCATGCCCCCCTTCACTCGCCCACACACGACCACACACGCCCCCCCTCCCCACACATACACACACACAGTTACACACATAATACCCACAGTCCATACGCACTCCACTTATATCCGTACTCACACACACAGTTTACACACCCACACCTCAGATACGCACTCATATATAAACATGTATGAACTTGAAGTAGGTATAGATAAGAACATCGTTCTACCTTGAAAGTTCTTAGGGGATATCACGGCTTTCAGGAACTATATCTCGAGCAAATAAGATTTTATAACTTAGCGGCCATTAGGACTTGTTATCTACGCATAAAATACTACCAAAATCAAAAGTTTAAAAAAGTTTGACCGCGGGCCACTTTATTTAAGGATGTGGTGGGATCCTCTAAAATCAAAGTAAGATATTTTTCTGAATTATGGCCCATTATCATAATATTTAGATCAAATTTAATATCAAATTAATGAGAATCTTACATAGTTGTATATAATATAGATTCAATTCTTTATCGTCGAGATAAGTATACCATAAAAATTAGACAACAATTTTCTACCTTACGCAGAACCACAAGAAAATAATTTTATTGAGGTCATTCATAGATGATAAATCATGTGATCCGTGTACGTGGAGTACTAATATCTGTACAGTAATACAATTTCTTACGTACTTGTTAGTAATATGTAAATGACCATTTCAAATTTATTGTCTGGGACAGAATCTTTGGAATCGGTTACTATAAGGAGAGAAGTACACAGCACCATGGGAGAGGTATTATAGCTTGACTGTAGCTGATGCTCCCACTGCTATATGTCGTGCTCGGCATCACCATGTCTGACTCTGCTTAGATGCACGACTCTACGGCTTGCATCTGAATTTGTCTCGCCGCTCCCGATTAAGGTGGCTTCGGCGTTTTTCAACTATCTGCTGACATAGTCTAAAAATTGTCGACAATGTAATTTATTGATCCTGTATTACATATCAAAAAAGAACCAGCATAATTGAAGTATTTATTTTCGAGAAAATCAAGTAGGAAAAATTTGTATTTCAACACTATGCCTTATGGAACTGAACATCGGAATTATTCATGCGAAAAAATGAGCTGTTGAATTTTTATGAATCAAGAACGTATAGCTTTTTTTCGCGGATTTTATTGGAACCATAAAAATATGTTGACGACTTAGATTTCGAGTAAATTGAGGATAAAGTAATTTGTTGGCTTCTGTGCATGCGCAGGTAATATCAAATTTTCCTTTCAATGAATAATTTACCGTTTCTTCAAGCAGTTTCAACTTTTTAAATTAAAGATAAGGTTAAGGAAAATAATTGTTATGAAAATAAGTATAAAATTTGTTTCATTAGAAATACACCCCTCAAGGGCCCCTCGCCTGATACGGCACCAAACGCTGAAGCCACCTTAAGCGGCGGGAAAGAGAAGGGATTAGTCAGAGTCACCTGTTAACAGTGTTTCCGTCATTATTGGAGTGTATATGTGTTTATGCACAAATACATACTTCTAATAAAAAACCATTTAACTTTATAATATACGTACAACGAAGTTGAATTTTACATGGTAAAATTTGACTCACAACAAATCTTAACATCTACGATGCAATCATATGCAAAGTTGCGATGTACGAGGTCTGTTAAAAAAGTATCGCGAATTTTGAATTTCCGTGGGCTACGTGTATTTGATTTTTGATTTTTTTGTACCGTTATGTTAGTACTCATGTCCCTTACTTATGCTGACAAGGTCGGCCATTTTGAATGTTTAGTTAATTTTTGACAGTTGCTGTGCTTGGATGTGTTTTGACTCGTCTTCGATTTTTACCTATTCCAAAAATTGGATCAAAGAATCTGTATCAAATTTTGTGTGAAAAACAAAATAAAGTGCACGGACGCATTTCGAATATTAACTGTGGCATATGGTGAAGATAACTTGGACCAAAGCAACGCTTATCGGTGGTACAAAATGTTCTCAGAGGGCCGAGAAGATGTGAACGACGAACAGCGTGCCAGACGCCCGAGCACGTCAACAACAGACGAAAACATTGATAAAGTGAAGAAAATAGTACTGGCCAATCGACACATCACCGTTAGAGAAGTTGCTGAGGATCTAAACATATTGATTGGCTCGTGCCATTCGATCTCAACCAATAATTTGGGCATGAGTCGGGTCGCCGCGAAATTCGTGCCAAAATTGCTTAATTTCGACTAAAAACAGCATCGCGTTAACATTGCTCAGGAGATGTTGAACTGGGTCCGTAACGACCCAAATGTGCTCCAGAGGGTCATAACTGGTGATGAATCATGGGTTTATGGTTACGACGTGGAAACTAAAGCTCAATCATCCCAATTGAAGCTGCCACATGAACCAAGACCGAAAAAAGCGCACCAAGTTCGGTCGAACGTGAAGGTTTTGCTCACAGTTTTCTTAGATTGCAGGAGAGTGGTGCATCATGAGTTCTTGCCACAGGGTAGTACAATCAATAAAGAATATTACCTGCAAGTTATACGCAATTTGCGTGAAGCAATCCGCCAAAAACGCCCGGATTTGTGGAAGAACAAAAACGGGCTTTTGCACCGTGATAACGCCCCTGCACACACATCGTTGCTTGTGCGCGAATATTTAGCCAAAAAAAAAACACAGTAATAATGCCGCAGCCACCGTATTCCGCAGATCTGGCCCCCTGTGATTATTTTCTGTTCCAAAAACTGAAGAGGCCCATAAAAGGACGACGCTACGCCACGATTGAGGAGATAAGGACGGCATCGAAGGAGGAGCTGAACAAGATCACAAAAAATGATTTTTTGAAGTGTTTCGAGGATTGGAAAAAACGTTGGCATAAGTGTATTATATCCGAGGGGGATTACTTTGAAGGGGACAAAATAGATATTCATGAATAAGTAAATACTTTTTGCATAAATAAAAAATTCGCGATATTTTTTTAACAGACCTCGTATTATATACTTAATTCAATTTATGAAGAAGGTATTTTTTGTTTTAATCAAGAATTTACTTAACTACAAATTTTTTTCGTGAACCTTATACGATTTCGATGCGATTTCAATATGTAGCCAATCATATTACGAATCAGAAGCTTTATTCAAAATTATTCTTCTTTTTATGGTAGGAAACATCATAAGTATAGATTAATGAATGTATACAACGAAAAAATGTACGTGAAAAAAATCGTTCATAACTTTAACATGCTTTTTACGATTATAAGAAAAAAAAAAAAACAGAATGTTGAAAACTTTCGTTATAGAGTGTCTTCTTACCATCCAAAGACGAAACTTCATTATGTAAAGGATTTTGGCCACTTTTTTTTTGGATGGTTATAATTTTTTTTTCATAACTATAACTATAAAAGTAGAAGTAGCATTGGGAGCTCTGAATCAGTGTTTATTAATAATAGCATCGAAAAGTTAAATACAATAGAAACATTAATTAAAATAATTAAAAAAGCTCGAGGTCTTCGATCTCCTATTATGAAATGTTGTTTTCAAAGGTGCAACTATTATTCCATAGTAAAGGATCCTATTATGAAAAAATGTAAATAAATATTAAGTAATAATCCGGGTGATTTTTTTCAATATTCGATAGTTTGTTGTAAATTCATTAGCTTGTTAAATCGATACAAAAATCAAGAATCTTAATATACTTTGTAAAAATGAATAATTTACTTTTATTAAGTACAGAGATAGAATAATATTTAAACCACTTTTCATTAACAAAGTTATCTGCATAAATGATAGGCTCAAGTTTTCAGGTTATGTATGACATACGTCGCGAATGTAAATATAAATCATAAAATTTAATTAATAAAATTTATTATCAGTACTTTTTTGTATAAACTTTAAAATGAAACATACATTTTTAGAATTGTTTTTTATACCCAAAAGTAGTTTATTTCAGGAAAAATAATGATATCAGATAAAACAGATTAATCTTAAATAATACATTGGTGTGAATACATTTTAGACTTGCGAAAATCTATTTAAAATAATACATTTTTGTTTAAACAAGCTCATTCAGATTATCCAATAAAATAACCATTGCTTCATCATCATACAGTTATTTTTTAAATGTTTCATAAATAGGAGTTTTGTATTGAAAGAGTAACCTATTATAAAATACGTATTTTTAATGTAAAAAAACACTTTAGCTAATAAAATTGTTTTAAAATATCGCATTATAGATGGTCACTCGTTGCTAAAAAAGTAACTAAAAAAGTGTCGACCTTAAAAAACCTTCTGTATGGTAACAATTCAACCTTAAAGAGTTTAGAAAAATCACTGATTTTTCAAGCTTTTGAACGATCGCGTCGAAGTTTGTCTACGGCTTTGTTTTTTTAGTCTCTAATATTTTTATAAGTAATAGAATATGATGTAAGCTATCTTTGAACTTAATCTATTGAACAAAATTTTTTTTTTAAGTTAAAATTACAATTTTACTCGAAGAAAATGTACATTTAAGGGGGTTATCGTGATATTTCGTTTTCTTCAGAAATTCTTTGAAAAATGATACCACACTCATTTTATCACAACACATGACTTGTCCAAATTTTAGAGGGCCTAGATTCATAGTTTTTGAAAAATTAAATTGCAAAGATTTACGGTTGTACACGGGCTCTTATGGGGAGGTCGTTGCCAACTGGTTCCCAAAGACACATTTTTACTTCTGACTCTGTTAATTTTCTTCAAAATTACACAAGAAATAAATATAATAAAGTTAACCCTAATTAAAATAATCATTACCAATTTAAGTAAGCTTAGCTTTACCGTTATAAAGATTCATCGACTGAAAGTTACTGCATAATGACAATTGTATATCTGTATAGTGGTACAGGTCCAAACAAAAGTCTATTTTATCTAAAAGTTTTCGTAATTGTGATAATTTTTTTATTAATTATTTATGTGTGTACATCAGTACCCTAATATATATTTGGGTGTTCGTTATTTACCGATTTCAACTTTTTGGTCATCTACCCCCTGGAATCTCTTCGTTGTATTCTTAAATGATAATCCATATTGTTACGTGGGTTATGATGGCCTTGGGGTGCTCACGGAATAAAATATACGAGGACTTGAATATACTTCGTTTATTAGTTAATGATCCGAGAGAA
>JAPYYV010011755.1:0-25948 GCA_030522625.1 Copidosoma aretas | reverse complement strand
TTGCATTAGAATATACCCCCCCGACGCCCAAGACATGCAGAGATGTTGCAGTACAATTCCCGGAGGACTTCTTTCAAGACGTCGGAGTTAAAACATTCCGCTTGGTAACTCCCTGCGTGGATTTAACACAACCTCACCGAACGTCCCCCCTCAATCCCGGCGTTGCTGCTCCCCAACGAACCACTCCGCCGACTACTCCATCTCCAGCACCAAGTCCAGATGGTATTAGGGAACTCCCGAAGCCAACACTCAAGAGTGTTGTGCAACTAATCCCCCACTCATGCAATCGCCAGGAGGAAGCCGTCAGAAGGAGGACCAAAAAAAAAAAAAAAAAAAAAAAAAAAAAAAAAAAAAAAAAAAAAAAAAAACTTCAAAGCCAAATCCGTAGAGGGCTCTTGTATCAAGACTTATTGATAGTCATAGAAAAAGCTAACTGCAATGGAAATTGTTTTCTGTATAAAATAAAAGGTTAAAAAGATGAAGTTATAATATTTAAAGTAATTTTTGTAATAAATACTCTGATTCCAATTTTTTGACCAGTTATAATTTCGGCCTTAAGATTATATTTACATAATTTTGTTAATTTTAGTCTTGTTCCATTGCACAAACCTTCTAAAATACATTAATTTTGAATCAACATTGCAATGGCATTTATTTTCAAATTAAGTTCATGGGGTGAGAGATCCTTTTGTATTGGATTCAAATATTCCATTGGAAAATCAATGTATATATTATTATCAGTCATATCGATTCCCTTATAGGTTGCTTACTATTTTATTTTACATAGTCGCAAATCAGTATCAAGTCCAAAATTAAGTATTTTAGGATCATAAAGATTATTTGATTAAAATGTTTTTCTGTTAGTAACACTGTGTAATTTATTTATGTTTTTAATGCCTTGCATTACTATCATTACATCTAGAAATCCTCAGTTTTTTCTTAAAAATAACTGCAATTATTGGTTTTATCATAATTTCTGACAAAATGCTTTTCAATATAAGTGATACTCATTAGATATATTGCGTGATGGAATACGTATATGTTGATGATTACTAATCAGAAGTTTCATTTGAAATTGCTGGTAAGTGGTGCGTATCTTTCGCAGACAGCTCACAAGGGCTTGATTTTGTACAGTTGCGTCACTTAATGTGTAAGGGCGTCAGGAAGGTTAGGCATAAATTGATGCCCTTAATGACTGTACAGAGGGTAGAAAATAATTCTAAAAGAATTATCTAAAATTGTAAAGAAGAAAAAATCATAATATTTCTCAGATAAAATCAAGAAACTTTAGAACGCAAAGTTGGGTAGGTAGGCCTAAAGGAGCATTTTTGTAGATTTGAATTGTCCTATCACTTGGTTCGCAGAATATCAGTGTTTTTTGCTCTACACATAAAGAACTCAGGCCCGTGCCATCCTCATCAAGTATCATTCACTTAAGGAAGTATAATGTACACCTATTCTCACTATATGTATATTGGAATTATATATTGGGAATCGTAAGGCCCAACCGAATTACGTAGTTGGGTGTCTCCTGTCATACCCAACAGCTTCTGTTACCATGTGCTTTTTTTGGTACCACCATATTCTAAGTACAAAATTTTTTATCCTGTAACTTTATTCATGAGTATTTATATATTTTTATTTGGTTGTAAGATATTTAATTGTGCTACTTATTAACTATTTACATAAGAACTGTGATAAATGTACGAATCCAAAACTAACATTGCATGCTAAATTTTGTCGTCAACGGACAATTTTTTTGATGCAACCTTAAAGATAAGCGTTTATAAATTATTATTTTAAAATTTTAGCTTATTTTGTATATTTACAATTCCTTGCATGTAAGCTTCTTAAGCCATCTTTAATCAGGCTATAGCTCCGCCAGCCAATCAGCGTTTGCTTCGCTCTCAGTGCTTGCAGTCTAACACAGCTTAAATCCCGTTTCTGCGCAGGCTTATTGCCACTTCTACCTAGATGTACATGCAATATTTAAATAGTTGCAGAAAACTTGTATAAAATGACATAAAATTATTCTTAACACAGAAAACTTTTTGTACACTTATAAAATACCAGGGGTTGGCGCGTGGAGTGCAGAGTCCTACTTGTATATTGATACATTATATATCTAAAAAAATATATAGAAATATTATTTTATAATTACTGGAATCCTGGTTTATTCCTACCAAAAATATCAGTTTCATCCCCGATCAAAGAAATAAGAAGGGCACGATGTAATACTTTGCATAACCTACTAATAGTAAAGCGATTTACTATCTTCTGCACGTCTTCTCTCGCCTCTGGCTCCGGAGGCTGGTCCCACTCAAAGGAAAACATTTTGTTTTTACCATAGTTAAAGAAAGAAATATGATTGCCGTGTCAGGACAATTGAAAGAAGCGAAGCTTTATAGTACAAAGTGTTGAAACTAAGCGTTTAGAAAAAGAAGAAAGTCGTTAGGGAAAACAAAATTAAGACTTGAGAAAAGAAAAAAAAGCCTTAGGGATGAAAAAAAAGACTTGAGAAAATAAAAAGAATTTACTAAAATAAAAGACATGCCCAAAAACACGAGGCTACAGCGGAACTCTCTAATTTTTGTTCTCTTGTAGCCTTGCGTTTTAGGATTGTCTTTTATTTTTAATGTTTTTTTTTTCATCTTTCCAAATATTTGATTTTTATTTCTTATTTTTGCAAGTTTTTTGTTTGTCCTGTGAAGCTTTTTTTTCTCAAGTCTCAATTTTGTTTTCCTATTGTCATTTCTCATTATTCTTTTTTATGCTTAGTTCCAACGCTTTTTACTATGAAACTTGGCTCTTTTTGGGCGTCTCTAGACGGCACTATTATTTTTTCATATCCTTCAAGTTGTATATTCATTAAAATTATTCGAATTCTGTAAATTCTGCATAATAAAATTTATTGCCTTGTTATATTTGTCATATACAAAATTTCAACATAAAATTATCGAATTATTTACAAAGCAGTATCATTTGTCTGTCCATCAGAAGTACATTTAGTTAATTGTACACGGTAACTAAAATATGATACAACAGCTTCTAAACAATTTTTTCAATCAATCTAGTAAATACTGCAGCTATAGTTGTTTCTGTTTTAGTTGTCGACCAGTATAGATTATAACTCATAGTTAAATTAAATTTTTCGAAAGGAAATCAACCAACGGCTTAAATTTCTCATCTCCAAAAATGCAATTAATAAGATTATAGGCATTCTATTTTCAATACTCTCCGT
Organism: Copidosoma aretas; assembly: GCA_030522625.1. Classification (NCBI taxonomy): domain Eukaryota; kingdom Metazoa; phylum Arthropoda; class Insecta; order Hymenoptera; family Encyrtidae; genus Copidosoma; species Copidosoma aretas. The sequence continues at coordinate 22,707 of JAPYYV010011755.1, read as the reverse complement.
GAATATTAATTCATGTTCTAAATAAATTATTAGTGTTCTTGCAATAAAATTTACATCTTTAACGCTTTGTCCGGGAGATACCTGAATTGCTATCAGAACTAGAGTTTTTTCATCTTGCATTGTCAAACAAGAAGATTATATCTCTTCAATATCCAAAAATTTAGCACTAACTCCATTTAGTTCATTCTGAATCATAATGACCTGTTATGTGTAATAACGTTTGTTTCATCATTTTTATTTTGTAAAATAGCAACACTTTTAAACCTGTAATTCTGTCTTTGGAACTGAGCAACGCACACTGGCATAACTGAGAGAGAGACAAGAGGCCACGCACACTGAGGTGGGGAGAGGTTGGGAGGGAGCGTGCACGTACTGGCACTCTGTATAATTATATATATCGTGTAACGCTACTGATGAATGACGCTTGGCACAAATAGAGTGATCGCGCAGTGAGCGCCCAGAACGTCTGTATAGAAGCTTTGCTTCAATAATAATCTAGACTTAATCACAGACTTCAAGTTAAAAACCAAAGGCTCCACCCTTTAACGTCATGAACATAGTTTGTTAGTAACGGGTCATAATAATTATGAACACATCTTATAAAAAATCAACTTCACAAATTGTCGTCTAATTGTTATTTTGCACATGAGTTAATGCAGACAAGAGCTTTCAGAGAATAATTTTTGGAACAAGCTCGCCTATTTGTCATAACTTGTAAACCTTTAGAAAACAGACGCTTAACTGGAACTGTCAAATCTAAAGTACTTAATACGTCTTTAGCTATGCGAGATAGTAATAAATGTTTTATGTTGTTGCTACCATTTTAATTTATCGTTATCTGCTGTTGCTCCAGAATTTCGTAAATAATTGGTAATCTATCGATGCCATTTATCAATACCATCATTGGTAATGTTAATGAAATGTATATTTATAAAATCTTTAAAGACCTTATTTGTGCTTCCATGCGCAATATCCAAAACGTTAATTTCTATTGAATTAGTGTGTTAGTATATTTTCTGATAATAATTTGATAAATTTTTGTCGATCTTCTGTGGCAAGTAAAATAAAGCGTTAATATACAATAATTATTAATTTGTACTCTTTATCATGTCACTAGGCTATAAGTTCGTACACTGGTGTGTGTCTCTATAATGCACCATATGCCTAGTGGTTTCTTAAAAGCAAATATCAATCAATAAATTTCACATAATTACAAACATTAACCAAGAATGAAAAAAATCATCCCCGAGAGTGGTTTGAACAGACAACCTCGTTTACCGGACAGATGCTCTTTTCAAATAAGCTATTGGGGCCATGTGACATGATAAAAACTATATATTTATTATTGTCTATATACAATCTATTTCACATGCCCCGGAAGATCGATAAAAATTTATTTAATTGATATACTATGGGTAGAGGGACAAAAATGTTTTCAAAAATATTTTCTGAATTGTATTGATTGACTTTTCTGTGAATAGTTTTTCCTCTAAAGTTGTATCGAAACAAGCCACTTAATGATGCAGATCAAAAATCGATGAAACACAGTACATCCAATATTATAATGCTGTATCATTTTCTCTCTTCCTTCTTATAAAAAATAAACCATAACCTTTTATTGTTTCCATTTCTATTTATTTCATTATTCAAATAAAAAATCATTTTCTTTACTTTGTCAAAGAGCATAATAAATGCTACAGCAGCTGTTGGTAGATTTTATTGATTACCAAACGATAATGTTTTAGCTACGTACCCGAAATAATTTAAAACGTTTATTTCTTCCAACAGCGTCAATTCAGATCTTTGAAGGCGTAAATGTATTTGATCCTGGATAAGTCTCCAAATTTATGCCAATCCCTTTTTTAATTTAAATGCGAAATCTAACATGTTATAAGTACTATCTTACACGCGTTTTTAAATCCATTTAACTTCTTTTATAAAATCAATTCCAGCTGTTGCGCAGTACAGTTTCAAATGATCCGCTAATTGTTCAAAATAATACATTTTTTTAACGATCGAGTGTATTTTATTAGAACTATCTGAAAACCCAATCTTATTCAAAAATTATTCTACTGTTGCTGATGTCGACATTATTTTAAGATGTATTGTATGGTTTTTTAGAATATAAGAGTCATATTGAATAATTTTATCACACCCTGAATATCTGAATTAGAACAGCAAAATATAGGCGATATTTATGTTTGTTTAATAATTTGACTGTAAGACCGATATAAATATTTGTCTTGTTTCAACATTTACAGTCGACAAAAGTATTATTGATGTTTAAATTATTTTTAGAATATTCAACAAAAGTTTTGTAAGTGAGTTTATCATCGTGTTCTACCATTATCGGTAAAGCTTATTCGTTTCTTGTGTAAGTTAGCACTATGAATGCTTTATCACTGCTTGATTCTACGTAAAACAAAGACCACAAATATTTTATCATTTACATTAACACGAAATGCCACTCCATTGTATTGCACGTAAAAGGAATAACACGTGAATGCATACTTATCTGTTTAGTGTGTTATTTTGTGTCTGCTTGGGCGGGTAGACGCAGAATGTGTAAGGTATTTTTAGACCTCTAAAAATATATTAAGTATCTTTATTCTTTAAATCAATTAAAACTATATAATTTATGAATCTTTATTGGTCTTACATGGTGTCTAGAAGCTGAAATAAACTATGATTTGATGCCATACTTTAGAAATTATGCGTCATTGCATCAAGAAAAATGTCTTATCTAAGATTATTGAGGTCCTGATGACCAATCTGCTGTCAATATAACAATTTTTGAAAAGTAGGGTTTAATATGGGGGACACAACCTCAAAAAATGTGAAAAACTTGAGTATGGGATTTGAATATAACTTATCAGGGGTGTTTGTGGTTGCTATTCATAAATCTGTTATTAGAAATGATATTTCCTATATGGCTGCTAAAATATGGCACTATTTGTGAGTCTTTCAAGTCACCGAATACGAATATCATATTGGAATTGGAATTTTCCAAATGACTGGTCGAATATGGTGGACATAACCTCACGGATAAGTCACAAACTTTAATAAATTATGTTAAAATCCTTCATAGAGGATTTATTTTGTCGCTTATTACAATTCCGGTGACAGAATTTAAGATCTAAATATATAGGTGTATTCAATATAGCTTACGTACTCCCATAAGAATTTACAAACATTGCAAAATTATTTTGAAATCTTTAATCATAAGGAAGTTAATGAAATGAACTGTTTCTTACCTCACATTGCATTTCAGACATTAGAAAAATCAAAAATAAAGTATATTCTACAAAAAGAGCTTTTATATATTGAACTAACAAAAAGCCAATAATTAGTGTAATCTGGTAAATATGTTAATATTGCGCTTACGTTATAATACCTGAAACATCAAGACGCCTATGAAATATTACTTCAAATATTGTTACAGAATATTATTGTATTATAACTTGTACTTGTATTATAACTAATATCATAACTTGAATATAACTTATTAATTTTTTTTTTAAATTATATTCATTTTTTTCTGATATCTTAATTATAATGTACAAATAGTGACAGACATCTTCTAAACTCTGTGAGCATTAAGGATTTTAAAATAATTTAGTAAAGTTTATGAAATTCAATGAAGGTACAAAAGCTAAATTAAATGAGCTTTTATTTATATCTTTATTATGTTTACGGGATTGTAATAAGCCATCCCAAAAATCCTCTATCATAGATTTATAGACATCATTATTTGAAGTCTTTGTCTTCTTTGAGAGGTTATGTCCGCTATATTTGACACATCATTTTTATTAATCAAGTTTTAATGGATATTTATATTGTGCGACCTAAAGGACCCACAAGTACAAATTTTAAATCAAAATTCCAGAGATTATTTACAGTATATACAAACCATATTCGATTGTTTATGCATGCAACTACTTTTTCTAGTGCCAAAATAGTAATAGATAAACATTCAGCCCATACCATATGGCGTCTCTTTTTTTTCCATTTTATTTTTTGAAGATGATGAAAAGGATGACTCAGTACTACTTGTAATCGGTTCTATAGGCAATTGATGTTCTAATGAACAGTCTGGTCCACTCCATCCTTTATCGCAATGGCATTTGTTGTGATTGTTACAGACCTGAAAAAAAATTTTGTATGCATAGAGTTATTTATATTGAATACTGGAACATTTTATTATAGGTTTTTCTGAAAATGTAAATATTTTAACCACTTAAAAAGTAGCTCACGACCAATTTCGACACAAAACTACTAGTGAAAAGGTCTCAAGACCCTCAATATAAGTAAAAATATATAGAGAATCTCTATTTCTCAGATAAGTAATATTTGCCGTGATTTTAAAGTTCATGACTTGTTCCACGAAAAACAATGTATTTTTTCATAAATCTTAATGTCCAAGAATAAGTTTTCGCAGTATAGTGTGAAATAAAATACTGGGAGATATCCTTTTCTTTAACGGATTTCATTCTTAAATTTTTTTCAGTAGTAGAGTCATTCGGGGTGAGTATGTGCAGTGGGTATGTGTGCGCACTTGCTTTTTTTCCAAAGGGGGAGAAGGAAGGGGTGGGTTTTCATAAAAAAATCAAGCACCTGGTACAGTACAGTTTATTAATGCAAAAAAAACTCTTTTTCATGTCATGGTTCTGTGTTCTATGAAATAAAAGAGATTGGCCATTCCCAATTTAATTTTTTTGCTTGCGAAAAACACTAACACTCTGTACCAGAAACTTTTTATAAAGTCTGTTATATTTTTCTACATCAGTAATTTGCAATTGTTAAATTTTCCGCAAAAATTTTCGGGTTATCTATCTCACCTATGAGGTTCTAAACATTTTTGTCAAATTAGTATCTTTAGGGCAAGCGTACGCACTTCAATGGGTACCAGTCACCATACTAAAAAAAAAAAAGTAAATTTTTTCCACAAAAATTTTATTATTAACCACTAGTATATAGTTCATCAATTTTTAACTATTTTACCATCCCTTTAAATCTAAATTATCTCTAAACTAATTATATTGACCTGGACAAAATTCCATGTCGAATTATTTATATAATTTCAAAATTTAATGGCCTCGCATAAAAATCTATTACTTTTCCAGAAGTAATACTTTTATCTAATTTAGAATTTGAATGTCAGCATGAACATTGTCGTGATAAACAAACGTGCATATACTTACCTGCAAAAATGCGCACACTTACCCACTATTCGGGTCAAGTGTTCGCATTGAAGATACTCTACTTTATCATTATTATTCAATTCATACAACGGTTTGCAACAGCTTTAAAAATTTTATTCATTAATTCGGTTGATATGATTTCATTTCCTGAACCCTCATCTTTTTATCCTGGAAAATGATTTAATCCGAAAGGGCGCACACTCACTCCAAATGACTCTATAGCATACAGCCTGCCCTTTTATTTTAAATGATGTTGTCATGGATATCATGCAGTTCATATTAATCGCCTGAATGTGCTAAAATTATACCAAAATTTATAATCTGAATCTAATTAAGATACATCTGAATCGGACAAATTAAATTTATGATAAGATATCAAGCATCCTTATTATATTCATCCGCCTCGTTAATTTTTTTTCTTATTGAGAACTTGTCAAAATTCTTTTTTTTGGCCTTCGGTGCTGTTCTTTTGCGATCTTAATGATATTTCTCAATATCCAAGGCTATGATGCAACTAGATTATTGGAACAGATTTGTGTACATCTCTAAGTAACATTCATGCGTGCCATGATTTTTTCCGAGTTGTTTGAAATTGATTTTATAAACATATAGAAAATTAGCAGAATCGGGGTCTATGTTTTCATATTTACTAACGCCTCTCTATTCGTGCACCTTGACATTTACTTCCTTTTTAAAATAAACATGGTATTTTCACGAATTTCTTAAGGCTATATTGTCGAGAAATCGTTGAACACCAATAATAATTCCATGTCTGCGATAACAATCTGAATATGCTTAATATTTTTCATAATTTTTCATCTTTATTTTATAACTGCCATAATAGAAAAAATTCATTATGTTGTTGTACCTATTAATTCATATTCGTGCACCACAATTATACCAGCAACTTAAAAAAACGGTGAGAATTTTTCAGGCCTCACTTGCTTTACTGTTGAGATATAGTGTTTTTTCTGTATTAATCAGTATTATGTATTGTGTTTCTTACGTATAATATACACGTTAAATAAATAAGGATTATTTACTTTCTTCACGTATATATACACTAAAGGGGCTTCATCCCCCAGTGCGCTCTGCGCGCCAACCCTCATATTTATATTCCACATGTAAATTATTATTTAATTCGTTCTTTTTTTCATTCTGTTTTTCCTTTAATTTCTAGTATAACTTATAGAAAATTTATAATCAAATATTCTGTTTAATATCATTATTCTTACAATTCTAATTTTTTTTTTAATTATATAAATCTTATCATACATATTATGTTTACCATGCATATAACAAATAATTTTAAAGAAAACACTATTTTGGTTTTTTTTTTTTTTTAAATTGGAAAAAATAGATTACATCTGTATGTTTTATCAATCGTTTAAAATTTTTTAATTCATGATAAGTAAAATTAAAAACAATGCTATTGTAATGATAAATTTTTTTTCTCCGTACTATAATAAACGTTTTCTTCAAAACTTATATTAAATAAGGTGACATGATTTTTATTATTTAATTACTAAATAATATATAATGTTATTTGAGATAAATCATTTGATAATTTTGCAAAAGCTATTAAATGTACGTAATATCATACGCAAAGTTGTTCAATTTTTAAAAAAGAAACTACTGTCATGTTGCTTTATCATTGATGATTATTTTTTGCATGATTTTGCTTCCTCGTAGACAAAGCTTTGCTGTGGACGAAAAATCATATTTCGAAAAAATACATTGTAAACAAGTTTTATGAAGTTTAGAATAACAATACATCATTTTTTTTAAATGTCCGTCTGTGTGTATGTGTGTGTGTGTGTTGTGTGTGTGTGTGTATGTAATCAGTTGTATCTCAGGTTTTCCTAGACCGATTTTGATCCAGCAGGGCTTAGTTGTCATGTTTTTGGATTTCTATCACCACTGAAAAAAAATTTAAGTTTTGCTGAGTATTTTTTTTTCATCCATTTTTTAAAATCAATTTTTTTTGGAAGAGTTGATTTTTAAACTGTTTACTGTTAATTTAGGATATTTTACGATAGATATTCTGAAAGGTCATTAAATATTACACAAAAAAACGTATTTAGTTGAAATTGAATATAATTTGTAGCTGGGTGTGCGTGGGTGTAAATAGGGAACGCATATAATCATTTGTATCTCAGGATTTCTTCGGCCGATTTTGATCCAACCAGGCTTATTTTTTTTTATCTTTTTTTCCTTTCACCACTAAAAAAAATTTCATTTTTACTGTGTATTTGTTTTTTATTTTTATTTTATCGATTTTTCAAAATTTATTTTTTCGGAAAAGTTGACTTTCAAGCTATTTATTGTTATTTTAGGACATTTTACTATAGAAATTCTGAAAGATTACTTAATCTTACGCATACAAACGTATAAGGTTAAAATTAAAAAAAATTAGCAGCTGGGTGTGCGTTGGTGTGAATAGGGATTGTATATAATCAGTTATATCTCAGGATTTCTTTGACCAATTTTGATCCAACCGGGATTTTTTGTTTGTTTTTAGTTTCCTTTCACCGCTGAAAAAAAAATTTGGGTTTTGCTGTGTGCTTTTTATTTTGATTTTATCGATTTTTTAAGATTGATTACCTCGGAAAAGTTGATTTTTAAGCCATTTATTATAATTCTACGATATTTTACGATAGGAATTCTGAAAGATCATTAAATTTTGAGCAAACAAACGTATTAAGTAAAGATTAAAAAAATATAGTAGCTGGGTGTGCGTTGGAGTAAATAGGGAATTTATATAATCAGTCATACATCAGGATTTTTTAGGCCGATTTCAATATTACCGGGATTTTTTTTTTAAAAGTTAATGTTCTTCTTTAAAAAAATTGCGATAGATTCACTTTCTCAGGTTATTTAAGTATATTTTTTTGGCAAGGTATTTCTAATTGTTTACGACCTATTTTTACTGGTCATAAAAGTAATTTTTCTAAATGATAACAAAAATTTTTTAAATACAGCACCGTAAAAATTAGATAACCAAAAGTAAAAAGTCCCTAGAAGACAAGATTTCAACCAAATTACCGTCCTAGCACACTCATATCCATAATTTTTTATACAGTAATTTAAAATTAAAAAATAATATCAAATAATTTTACGCAAAGTAAGTACAACTCAAAAATACTAATTTTTAACATTTCGAGTATTAAATAATAATATTAGCGTATGTAATATATTTTTAAATATAAAAACAGAAAATTAAATCTTAGATCTAATACACATACAGTATGATTACACATAGAGTACAAGAGATAATACCATCACAAAGTACTAACAGGTTATACTGTCCATACTTCCAGTGTGAAACATCCTGATTTTATACTTATCATAAAATAAAAAAGCATTTTTTAATAGAATATATGTACAAATACTTTTTAATACGGATAATGTAACAATTATTGTTTATTTCATCTTGTAAAAGGCATTGACAATGATTTAAAAAAACCATGCAAATCAATATAAAAATAATGCAAACATAAGAGCACAGCAGTTGTACAAATGCATTAGTTTAGGAGATCACATCATGCACTAACAAAATGCTTCCATAGGAATAGGGCGAGGAGGGTTACTAATTGCAACCTTGCTTTAATGTAAAAATTATCAAACTATTAATATGATAATGCAACATCATTTGAATCGTATTGATAGAATTAATTAAGGAAAATAAAAAATTCAATAAAATTAATACATATATATATATGCCACACATTATGTTGTATATTCAAAATTTGAATTATTAAATTAAATGATTGTTCTAAAAGAATTTTTTCGTAACTAAATTTTGTTTTAGAATATTTTTTGTGGCAGGAAATCGTTGAGACAATAAAATTTTATAAAGAAATAACGTTTTTAAATGCAGAAAAAAGAAAATTGATGAGTGTGTGTGTAAATAATAAGTAGAACATGTGAATGAGGAAGCTTTGTGCCAATAACTTGGCAGCGGTTTTTACGTTCGGAAAATGTTTCTGGTGAAATTATTCTGTTTAATACAAATACCATTTCAGAGAATCGTTTGAATAAGTTATAGAAAGTTTTGCTCTTTGATACATAAATGGACTTAATAATCTAGTTTGTAACATTTGCAAATCCTTTAATTTACCTACACCTAAACAAACTTTTTTTATTGCAAAAATCAGATAACTCTGATGAAATTGCTTTCTGTAAAAAAATTTCCTTATAATTATAAGTGCAGTTTGATGATAATCATAAATATACTTTGAAAATTATATTTACAAGAGATCTATAATTTTTTTTTTTAATTTCCTGTCTTTTCAGGTAAAACCTTCTTATATAAAAAAAATTTTTACCACTTAATAGTTTATATTTTGATATTTTATTAATTTTTGAAATGTGGCATAATTTTATGGTTTTACAAAAATATTTATTTGTGATGACTTCCATTTTTATGATTGTTTTATCATATAACAAAATTTAATTTATCACACTAATGTATCTAATGTCGCAAAATTTTTAATATATTTGAAGAATTTTTCAAAATAATATAAGTATTTGTAAAAAAAAAGTTGAGCTCACCTGTATATATGCCTTATAGGAGTTTTGGAGTATATAGATAAAAAAAAAATGAGATACATGTTTTAGTTTATGTAAACTACTGTGTAATGAAATGTTACCTAAATTAGAGATTTAGAAGAAAGGGTATGAAAATACTCTATCTTATCAAGGTAATCAAGAAATGTAGAAAATAATATCAGAGTCATTTTACAGAGAAACGAACGAAATTTTTGGCGGGGACCTAGGGGGTGGCTGATTGGGGTAAAATTAGGTTGATTTAGGGCTGTAGCGTGCTAATAAAGAAATTCAAATATAAACTTGTGTTATAGCTGGCAGAGGATTATTAAAAAATGAGTGCTATAAATAAGATGTTCTATAATATATCTTTAATATTTTACGTATATTTTTTTTTTGTTGCGGGGAGGGGCGGGGGGTCAAAATTACTTTAGTGAATTCCTTTCTTTTTTTTTCTTCAATCGCATGTAAATATTGTTCTATTTTTTATTATTATTTTGAAACATAAACGTACCATTGCATTTTAAGTTATTAATAAACATACGGCCGGGGATTGGTGTTTTTTAATAGTACGGTCGCAAATGACAAAAAATCACGAAAATCTTCTTTTTCGTTCTGTTTGAATAACTATTACTGGAATACAATTATGATGCTTGAACTATATCAAAATACGGTTTACGTTGTGTATAAGTAGAAGTCATAAACTTTACTTGATCGGATGGATAGTTGACAAACAATGAAATATGCAACTAAAAAAATTATTTAATTTGAATTTCTTCTGAAAATTTCTTAAAGGAACGAACATCACCGTAATTGATTTTGCATGCCGACATGATGGTATGATTCATTATTTATTTTATAAAATTTATGATTCTATTGAATTAAACTAACATTTTGCAATAAAAGCGATTTTGATCTTAATTGCATAATATTTATCTCTTAGTTTTATTACAATTGGACAATAGCCTAAATTGAACTACACTGCTAAAATTTTTTTTGCAAATTTTAATTAAAAAAAAGTAACTGTCCAATCATTGTTGCGGAGATACCTTATTAAAAAAAAAAAAATTAATGATAATTTTTTCATCAAAATAAAGACCTGAAAAAGTAATCACGTACTAAAAACAATATAAATCGCCTTCTCAGACATTAGTTGTTTCTCCAAGTATACATTCTCCAAAAATTTACAACAGTAAATTTTTTTATTTATTGAAAAACAGCATGTCCCACTATACGTTCTATTTTCAAAATTATACCCAAAAGAGGACCGATCAAGAGGCATGCTGTCACTTGTTGGTTCTCTAGGCAGCAGAAGTGGACCTATGCATGTCACGTTTTTTCGCAAGTTATTTATTAATAATTTGAAGAGGCTAACTGAGGATTACGTTTCAATATACTACTTTTTATCTAATTTTAAATTGTGTATCAAACGATTTTCAACCAAAACGTGTTGAAAATTATATTTATAACGCATATATTATCCTAACCTCAAAAGCTGTATGCACATATGTTAATGTAATATTTTTTTTATACATCTTAGCACTTAAATACTTAATTAAAAAATGACTCCAATAATTTTGGACGTTAAATACAAATATATACACGAATTCAAAGCTTATATTATATGAATATTATTAAACTTTCTTATATCTATTCTAATACTAATGTTCTGATTATATGCGATATTGTTCGTTTGCAAAAGAAACATAATCCTAATATAAAGTAGACTATAAGAAAAAGTTTTTCTACAAATAACAATTGTAAACTCGTTGTAGTCCGTTAAAAAATGCTTTTTTTTTTTTACTGTAGGAAGATAATATATTTTTGATCTCTACATGATGTAAGATAAACCAATATCAGATTGTTAGTGAAATGAATATTTCACGAATATATTGACGAAAAAATTGTGTAAATAATTATATAAAATATAATTAGGATTTAGTTAAATTCATGATTATTTAAAAAAATATTTACTATAAAACTCACAAAAAACTCATACGTCTTAAAATAAGTATAAATTATAAAAACTAGTTGTGCAAGTTATACAACCAAGGCATGGTTGAATTATTATAGAACAGGATAAACATTTTCAAAATTGCACCAGTCATTGGTAATATGAAATTGATTTTTGCTTAATAATTGCTTCCATTCATTCGTCATGAAATATTATTTTACCTACACATGTACCTAGTGTTCCAAAAAAGGTGCTGTTTTTGTTATTTCTTATTTTTAAAAAAACTATCAACCATTTAATTCGAGTCCAAAATCATAATTTTTTAATATGATTGACATTATATTTCGCCAAACACTGACTGGTTCAAAATATAATTTTTTCGACTTAGTTTTCTTACTCAACTAGATTGTATGCAGCCTGATGATTTTTAAGTACATACTTTCAATAAATAATTCGATAATCATATTAATACTTGACAGTCAGGTATTGACACGCTTAACAATTTTTTCAGAAACTGTTGATATTGTATAAAGCGAGAAATTTATTATACAAAGTTGGTACAGTTACAATGGACATGGATTAGTACATAGGTCCACTTTTAGTTATTGTGTAGTCCACTACACCGGCTACTTAAAAAAGATAGGTCCACGACTAAAGGATTTCATCAGTTGCCTAATTTTCTTTTTTTTCGCAATTAACACGATCCACAATGAAATAATTTTTCTTAATCAATGAATAAACGTGTGCGCAAGCCAAAGAAATAGGTTTTTTGTGAAATCATATAAAAAAAAGGCGCAAAACGATCACTTGTCTACCTATCTGTTCGTATGTAGTCCACTATTGGGTGTTTTACCTTATTACTGTTCACTGGAGCCCAATAAATAACCCACAACGATGTATCGATGGTGGTGTAGTTATAGTTGGAATTGGGATGTTTGGTCATTTAGTGTGGTTACAAAAAATTTTTTAATATTTAATATATATAAAGGAATTATCTTGCATAAAATTATAATAATGATCATCTAGTAGTACTGCATAATCCTAAATGGTGTAGTATTAAATATAAATATATTATAAGTAAGTCCAAAATCAAATTATTAACCAATGAAATATTTTTGCAAGAATAATACGTAATGTCAATAAAACAACTAACTAATAGAAAATCGTATTTATGAACGAATTATAAATAAAAATTGTAATCGTAAAAATTTGAAAAAAGTGTACAAAGTGAGTAAAGAATTATCTATTTATTTAACAATTACTATATTATTCGAATGAAAGAAATATTTTTATCTATGAAGATTATTTAATATTTAGAAACGCTGCAACTAATACCAATTATTTCAAAGTTTTGAAAAACTTATTAAAATAGTTGTTGGATAGTTCATTAATTTATTTTAAAAATAATTAAACAACTCTATAAAAAAAGAGTAAATAAATATTTAATTTCAAAGTTGGATACAAACCGCAATGTAGAAGGAAGTGATAAGTAGATAACTCACAGAGGTAGCTCTTGGTTACGTCGACACGGTACACGGATCGTATGAACGAAAGCAGGCGTTTAAGTCAGTTGGAAAAAGGTTTTGTTTAAAAATTAAAAATTCAGTTTCGTTAAAAGATTTTCAATGGTGAAAAATTTGAAATAATTTATTTACTAACGTTTATAGTAAACTAAGCGAATTAGACATTGATAAAGTCATTTATATGCATTGTATATATTTTATATATAGTGTTAATTATAAATTTATTCAGATATTTTTTTTTTAATTAGTATCAAATAGAAAATTCTGTACAACTATGGAGAAATGGCAAGTTACTAATAAACTATGTAAGCACAAACTTGTCAGCTGATCTGCTCGATTTTGGTAATGAGTTATAACTATACTATGTACGTTATCCTGAAACGCAATAGACTACCATGCTTAAATTCTGAATTAATTAATAAATTATTCATTCATAAACAGTTTGAGCGGGAAGTTCTATTTGGTTGTTTGGTCTTAGATGCTTCAGTTTTATTTAATTTGGATCCCATCTTTGGCTGGATTTTACGGGTCTTTCAGTGTGTGTTTTATTGGCATTATAACTAATATTGACGTTTTTTATTTCCTGCCTCAGAAGAGCCAACTCAGTTATTTTCGACGTAGTGGTAGAAAATTGTATCATAATATATTATTTTTTTTTACAAATATAGAGCTCAGTTGTCATAAAATCTAACTATTCTTCTACGCTGTTAAAGCATGTGCTACCCAGTCAACCTTGTCTATTCACATCATAATTAAAAGTATAATACACTTCACAGTAAGTTTAATACACAGAATTATATTGCTACTGATATTTAGTATTAAAAAGACATGGTATGCGATTAGGAGATTTTAGCTTATAACTGTTAAGATATAGTTTTCTTGATTTTAGCATAAATATGGTTTGCAAACGCCTGTTTTTTTTTACCATCTGCATGAATCGGTTGGTCTGCCCCATTCCTGTAATAAGTTGTTATTGTCACATGTACTTTACTCCGAAATCGAATAAAATATTCTGTTTATACTCTTAGTAAGTTAATAAATGACCTATCAAAAACATTATAAGCGTGCGAGTCTATTTGGTTACTTAATTGTAGGTGCTTGCGTTGTATCATATTTTTTTTCGTATTCAGCTAGAGCGTACGGGTCTTCCGTTATCTGTTTCATAACTCTTATCACTAACGGTTCGTTTGATGGTTCTGCATCCATCTATTTATTAAAGAAGTGGTGCGGGAATAATAAAAATGCCAAGGGGATGTAAAGGAGCGGCTTCAGCTGACTCCTGTTGTTTTCGGCAATGTTCGACAATGTTAGAGGGCTTTCGTGAGGTAGTTCGTCTGTAATCGGAGTTATTCGTCTGTTTTCTGCCGAGGTCGGCTATATAGTGTCTTTCGGGTGATTTCGGAAAATAAGCATCGGGTAAAAATTTCTAAGTTTTTGAGGGCGGGGTTGACTATTCCCAAAAATTTTCTTAGTTTTTGAAGGGGGGTCGACAAATCCTGAATAGTTTCTAAGTGGTTGAGGTGAGGGGGGATGAGGGGGCAGAGGGGGACCAACGGAAAATTGAAAAAATGATTTTTAGGTGAAAAAACGGATAAAACGATCGAATTTTTCAGGGGGGGGCAGAGGGGTCGCGACGGGAGGTGAGGGGGGGGTTAGGGGGGCATAAACAAATGACGATCATTAGAAACACGTAATAATACAACGAATTTACCTGTGATTTAAGGGGGGGTGAGGGGGGCGAAAGATTTTTAGTCCTTATCAGTGTATATATAGTAAGATATATATACACTGGTAGCGCTCTACCCTCCTGAGCCCTTCGAGAGCAAACCCACAATACACAGAGTATGATTCTTGCCGAACAATTGTGTAAGAAAGATAATTTTTTCTATTCTATTCAGCCTAACTCCTGCGTTGTCATTGTAATACCTTTTAAAACATTCTGGATTTACGTAAACATCAACGATAGATAGGTGTATAATTAGTCCAAGTAGTTATTGGCATTATAAGATGTTCACTTGCCCGTGAACTTGTGCCTGATGCGAGCTCGAGGCAACGAGAGAGAGAGAGAGAGAGAGAAAAGCAGACTTTTCTTCGCGCTCCCTTTAGGCGACGCGCGGCGCAGTTTTCCGGCTTTGAACAGCTGTACAGAGCTGTACTTCTGTAGAGCTGGGGTTCAGAAGCCTTCGAGCATTGGACACGAGCAGTCAAGCAGCCTTATCGTTTTAGTTGGTCGTCATCAAGTAGTTGTGTCGTTTCGTCCGGCCTCCGCTCATTTTGGAGAGGCCGTTTCAACGCTCTCATTGTTGCTGTTTAGTGTTGACATCCAGTCTCTTTGGACCCTTACAAGGCTGACTTGTAGCTTCCTAGGTATCTCTCTCTCTCGTACCTTTCGACCTCACATCTGGTAAGTCGTCGTAACCATTTGTGAGAGCAGCCGCTCGTCAGTACCTCAATTGCTGACACGGCTAGCTAACTCTTTAGTCGAATTGAATACTGTGGCCGCTCTAGTTAACGAGCTTCGTAGGCAACAATAAGTAAACTACAATAAGAGCCATTTACACTCATATTATTGTCACGAAAATTTCCTTGAAATTTCCTTCAAATTTCCTTCGTTTTTCATAACCTCAAGAAATTAGCCTAAAAATCCAGTAATTTCTCCTAACGTGAATCCATCGATTATTTAGTACAAAAAACAATAACTACTTAAACCTAAGCCCCTTGATCCAACAAAACCAAGATCTTATAACACTACGACCTCTTTACCTCCTCATAACTTAATCCGATAACTCCGCACCCGGGAAAAATTAATAAAATGCTTTTTTGACTATACCGTGTTCATATTATGATTTTGGGGTTATTGAATTCGAATCTGACTTCTGCTTTACTCCATCATTATTGGGTTATACCATTAAGATGACAAATTTTGATGGACCCAATCTAGTAATAACGTCACCTGGTCAAGTTATCAGGAGGTTAAAAGGTTCGAGCATTATAAAATTTTGGTTTTTTTGGATGAAGAGGCTTAGGGTTTAAGTATTTACTGTTTTTTGTACTAAAGAATCAATGGATTAAGGTTAGGAGAAATTACTAGATTTCAAAGCTAATTTTTCGAGGTTATGAAAAACTCAAGGGTAATGGAGTAAAACAGACCTCAGATTCGAATTCAGCGACCCAGTAAATATAAGATAAACATGATCTAGTGAGCTGAACAGTTTTTTTTGTGGGGCTAAGTAATGAAAGGAAATATATACAAGATTAGAATGAAACGATAAGATCCAAAGATTTTTAAAGAATCAAGAGAACAATAATTTATAAGCGGGACCGAGATCTAAATCATAAAGTAAGTTTACTTATATTCATGCATACATACTATTTTCTCTAGTTTCTGGTAAAAAAGTAAATGAACAAAAAAGCAGTTAGACATTTGCTAGTTTCACGATCCGGGTCAAAGTGTAAGACCAGTCCACAACATAGAAATTAAGGTAAATAATTAATAAATTATAAAAGCACTATCAAAAACTGTTGGCTTCGATGCGCAAAATAGTTGTTCAAGAATTCATCTTTATATTTCACATAACAAATAATAAAAAAGATCTTAATTTATTGTTGTGCATCATATTTTTGTGTAATAGTTGCTTTAATGAACAAAAGTGCTTAATATTTCGTCATGAAGAGTTATTATTTTTGTAATTTTATTTTCTATTGTAACGTCTACGTTTCCTTTTTACTTCCACTGCATCTTTATTTACTTTCGAATAATGAATTTTTTCAATTCATAAATTTTTTTTTAAGCACCTCATTCACTTTTAAAATTACATAAAAGTAAATTGGAAATAACAAAATTAAGACAGATAGCATCTCAGTACTGTGCATCTACATCAGCCTAAACAGCCTTACATACAAATGTTTGCCTTTAACATTGAAACTCCTAATTACATCACATTAATAAAATACTTAGTAATATTATAATATTACTGTAATTCAATGAAAAAAATACTGATTTCATTAAATTGATTTGTAATTTGGCTGGCAGAACATCATTTGGCACAATTATTGTTTAAATAATAAGAAAATACATATCAAATTTATTAAAAGCATGTTACAAGAATAATTTAATCAGGTTTGAAATTTCAAGCACCTCATTTAATCGATTGCTGTGCATACCTACTTAGTTTTAGTTTTCAAGGAATGCATTATAAAGTATTAAGCTAACTTTGAAGATTACTTTATATACAAAGTTATAAAATTAGATTTTAATAGTTTAAAGTATTTCGCACAATGTTTCAATGATTTTTCGGTCATTCTCAATCATAAATGTGAAATGACAGCAGGACCTTTATGAGATTAATTTCTTTATTTTTCACAACAATTAGGCCTCAAAAATCGTCAAGGACAGTGAAGAATTACTTGTACCATTTTAAAATGATTTTTTCACCATACTGCGCCGAAAGTAGGAGGAAATAATAAAAGCCTCAGAACACATGCTTATCACCCTCGGCTTCGCCTTGAGCGTCAAATGCCTGTGTTCTGGGACATTCTTGACTTTTCCTCCCTAGGTGAGTAATATACTATTTCATTATTATACAACACTGATGGCAAATTACTACAGAAATTGTATGTATTTATATGTACGTTAATTTTGTATACAACATAACCGAACAAATCAGTAACTGTGAGGAAAAAAATAAAGACGGAATCAGAAATAATTCTTACGGCAGATACTCAAGTATATTGATAGCATCTGGATCATCACGATGATTAGCGATTGTGGTAGATTTTTTCTATGCATCATAAAGTATTATTTTAAAATAGTTTTTGAAAGAGTAACAGGAACAGCGTTATCTAATAATTTAGATACATAAATAACTACAATTTAAATATTAAAAAACTTTTTGAATCGGTATAAGCTTAATAAAACATGGTTTCCAAATGATTCATGTTATCGTACTAATAACGACAAATTGTTTGTCTGGTGTTTGATCTTAAACACGTATATGGTAACAGGAATCGGAACTAAGTTGAGAATAATTTTTTCGTAGATTTTAATAAGAATAGAAAAATTATATACTCATACATTTAAATTAGATTTTGTGGGATAAAGAAGGGGGGCTAAAGTAGAGAAGGGGCTTATGACCAAATCAGATATCCAAAAGATTAAAGAATTTCATCAATTATTCTGATGGGGGCCAATGGGTTATTAGGTTTGTGTCATTAATAAAATAATCCAATCACTCATCAAATTTGTGGGGTGGTTAGGGACAGCTTTGGTTTATGTGTTTTAAGTCATTAGCTAAATTATATAGAAACTTGATAAATTTATGAGAAAGCTGCGGGTGACGGGTGAAGAATTCCAGCCAATAATATTAACAAATAAAACAAACAAATTCTACCTTGCTCCGTGGGGGCCGTGAGGTAGGTGCAAGGGGCTGAGAAGGTTTAAAATTGTAAGTGGGTTGAGGGGATATGAAAAGTGATGGGGATATAAAATGACCTAACACAATTTCTATATAATATAAGAAGATATTTACCTGCAATCCATAGTTGTAAGGATCAGACTTATAGCTAGTCTTCTTCCCCTTCTGGCACCCCTGGACAAACGCGAATATTTCTACACATACGAACCTCCTTTAGTCAGTCTTTGTCTTTTAATGAGAAATGCGAAATTTTTTTTTTTTTTTTTGTTATTGGAATCTGAGAATCAATTTAAATGTTACTGTGTAGGATACGAACTGACAATTGAAATATGATTAAGCCTCTAACCAATATGTATTCACTCGTAGTAAGAGCTCAACACGTATAGCGTGTGGATGGATAAAGCTTTTTTCTGTAGATATATACATCAATCTACTAATATTTTATAGCTATCAGATTTTTATTGTTTTTTAGACCCCACTGCCCCCCTTCCCACTTATTGCTTGGTTAATGCCAGCTATTCAGTCCGAGGGGCTACTTACTCGTTGAGTGGACAAGTCCACTGCAAAAATTTTTAGTGTACACTGAGTGGACAGAATAGACTTTTGTGTGGACAGATGTGTACAAACTCTCCCAAATACTCTTTAAAATAATCGTGGACTAAATCTGGACACTAAGTGGATACTGAGTGTACATTGTGGACACGAGTGTACTAACTTGTGGACAACACAGTGAATACGCGACTTGTAATCCGAAGCTTAATAAATAAACAAAAGTGAATAAAATTCGAAATGATAACTATAAGCTCTTGAAAAATTAAAACAATAAAGACACGTCAACAACATGCTCTATAATTATCGTGCAAGATAACCTATAAATGATTGTCCTTGGAAAAGTAGTTGCTTATGGAATTTTCACGATATTGTGGAAATATAGTTTTGATATTTTACATCCAATCTTACACAAATAACATCTATGTATATATGTTATTTTCAAAATGATTCAAAGAAGGTAATTCTATTCAAAGGCGTGGTATTTTACGTGATTGAATAAGTTTTTTTTCAATGATGCAGTTAATAAATTATTCCACAATATATACTACAAAGGGGTTCTGCACCACCTTAAGAGTACGTATGACTTTTTCTCTTTTTTAAGTATTAAAATTAGTCTATAGTATAAGTCTCAGATTTTAAATATTCAATCAATTTTAACAATTATTAACAATAAATCGAATGTTTTTGTTTGCCTACACAGAATAAAGTTCGACATTATAAGATCAAAAATCTTATGTGCTTGAGTAATTGTCATACACAATTTTGTATTTTACATAATTAAACAAGAATGCGCATTGATAACTTAATAAACTTAATATTATTACAATCCAAAAATTTCAAGTAATTTTGTATTTATGAAGTATTTTTCTAAAGTGCATAGCAGTGTATTTGATCAGAGATTTCAATTAGGTGGTTGACGGTCATCCTTAGAATTGATAATTTGTTGTAAAATTTGTTTGAACAAGGATCCGATCATTGCACATTAGATTTTAGCGTGAATAAAGCCGCTCCAACAGTAAATGGTGGTAAATGGAAAAAAAAATCATACCCTACGTGGTGTCTTAGTTACTGGGTTATTGTTATCTTAGTGAAATACGTAATAAATATGAAACGATACGATGCAATTTAAAAATACAGGTTCAATATAAAAATATGCTAGTGCCAACTTTTGACCTAGAGGCACGAAAATATTTATTTTCTGTCACCCACATATTTCACATTCCATAAGGTTGAATATAAGGAATCAACATTACAATTATATTTCGTAACAAAGCATGATATGATTGTTTTCCAGTTGTTTTATCTCCAGGTATATTAATTTTTTCTATCAACCAATAAATACAACCCTTTTAATCATGCATATTTCAATATCAAATTTAAAAATTTAAAAACTTTATCCAAATGTTACGGTGCACATAATTTTGTAACTCATAATATTACTGTAAATTATCTATAATAATTGTAAAAAATTGTTGAACAAATGTTGCATTAAATAGGTATACATGTGGGTCATTTTTTTACAAACCAAACACATTTCTGACCAGCTCATTTTTTTTTTGCCTGAAATTTTTTTTACGGATCGGAAAATTATGAAATTACCTTCATGATCCATTTTTGGGGGTCTTGATAAGTTTTTGGTCTATTCTTGTTAAAAAAATAATATAATTTTCGGGAAAATAAGAACTATATCTAAAACAAATTAACAGATTCTCGAAATCAAGGGTTACAAAGGTTTTACATTCTCCACTTATAAGTAAAGATGGCATGAAAACTGTTGCCAATCTATTGGCACAAAGCTTCCTCATTCACATGTTCTACTTATTTTTTACACACAACCTTATTTATATTTTTTTCTCTATCAAAAAATATTATTCTTCACCATTTTCTTCCACAAAATATTCTAAAGCAATGTTTCATATCGAAAAAATCACTTTGAAGAAAAAATAATAATTTCTTGAGATCAATAAAATCATAAAAAAAAAACGAATCAATAAAAAAAGTGGTTTTTTTTAAAGCAATGATAAGTATAAAAAAACGAAAAAATAGCTTACAGAATATCGATTGTAAATGATCCTAAAACAGCGATGAAAATCGGTCAAAGAAATCCTGAGATATGCCTGATTATATACATTCCCTATTTACACCTAGCTACTTAATTTTATCTGAATACCTTTTTGTATAAAAATTATTGATTTTTATAATTTATATCGTAACAAATCCTAAAATAAAATAAATACCTTAAAAATCAACTTTTCAAAAAACATGTGATTTTTGATCCATAACAAAGCCTCCTCTATGAGAAAGCAAAATATGATGAAGCTTTGTAACAATGAATTGTTAGAGGTTTTTTTTAATAAGGACGTTCCGAATTTTGAGAATTTCGTAATTTTTTTTCATTTTGAAGCTAAAGGAATACACTTTTCTTACCGTGGGCGCAAGGTTCAACTGCCGCTTTATGCTTTTTAAATTACTGTGCTCCCATGGACGAAAAATTGCACTTTGCGTTCTCGTTAAAATAAATAAGAAAATTTAATTAATTTACCAGAATAACGTAACAGTTTCTAATTATACTTGATTAAATCGTTAAGTAGAGTAATAAATTAGAAATTCTAACTTAATATAAGTCTTGCGAACTATGTTTGTCCACAGTTTTGTCCACACATAAACCTTTAGTCCACTCGTAGTCCACATAATAGTCCACTTGTACACTCTAATACTTATGCATGTCCTCAACAATATTTATAGGCAACGTGTGTATATAGTAATAATAAAGGGCTACCCAAAAAATGAGTGGACCATGGTGTGGACAACGAGTGGACAAGCAGTGAACAGAGTGGATTTTAAGAGTGGATTGACAGTTGACTAACAGTGAGGAGCCCGTCGTTTCAGTCAAACGTACCCCACCTTTGCATGACATAAATATCTGCTAGTTGTATATTTACTAATTTCCCTCACTTTGCTCTATCTGGCAGCCCCCTGGCCCCTGTATTGGAGCCATACTTGCTATCACTCATAAGATAAATTTATATCTTCAATATTTCATATTTTATTTATTTTTATGATTTCCACCTCGTCACAAAAACGTATCTTAGTAGTGTATCTTAAAATACTTCTAAACTATTTGTGGATTCCTGAACAACCTTGTAGTAATATGGATTTCGATATATGTAATGCATTTTATATAAATCACCCTAAAGTTAATAAATAATTTTTTTAGCACTCAGTGACTTAAGTCCGCTATTTTTTCTATTATATTTTTTCTCTCGCTTGAACATATTTTAGACAAATTTTAAATAATTCAATTTAAATTGTAAACGGTCGAGGAACTTTGGTTTGAGTCTTTAGTATCTTCATATACAGTACATCCTTTTTGGAGTGAAAACTTCTTTAGCGGCGTTGTGCACTTTTTGGGATGAGGAAAAACTTATAAACTCGCGTCAGGTGAGTCAGGTCACGTGATGCTGATCGAAAATTTGTAAGATTGAGGGGAAGGAGAGTAGACTGCGCCGGCACGG
>JAPYYV010011754.1:0-10620 GCA_030522625.1 Copidosoma aretas | reverse complement strand
GTAGTTATTGTTAAATGTCTGTAATGTAAAATTTTTTTATTAGATTCCAAGAAGATGATATCAGTATATGCCAGTAACTTCGACCATTAAAGTTTATATTAAGACGAGCATTCTTCTCCATGCACCACTTACGCGTGTCAGGTTTTAATACATTTAATTAATTCTAAGAAAAATGGTATTAGCGTATTCTCGAAACTGGGATTAAGTTTATACTTGCATCTTGAGAAAAGTTTTAAATAACACGAAAACTTATTTCCAAAGAGTCAGACCACTATTGTGAATGTGGTGAAGCTTGCACTTGCATGTTTAAACTAGTTTAATATCATGTAATGCGAGAATCGCTTCTCAAGGAGTCAGTGATGTATGACGTCATCTCTTACTTGACGACAACTGGTATTGACGTCACTAAACCCCATCATAACCACTACTTCAATCAGTCACGATATTCGTCTCTTAAATTGAGGAGCAGCTTGGATGGAAGCATTAGTGCACGGAGAGAAAAATCATAGAGCTGTCCCATAGGGGCCTCTGGTGGTAGTCCACTGAAGCGGGCAACAGTGTTCGCACTATGCACTTGATGCTATGGCCTCATGTACACGATTACTCTGCAGCCTGCTTTTAAGCCATGGCTGTATAGTATAACCGTGCACGGACCAGTCTCATGGAGGCATTGGATGTTTTCCATTGCCCTCTTAAGATTTGACAAGTACAAGTAGGAGGGGGCTTTCCAAAATATTTCTTTTTAGTATTCTCTATCGCTTTCGCAGCTCGCAAGCAAATATACAAATAGGTAGGGTGGGACGCGGGTAAGTAAAGCCACGTGTAGGCTCTGATTTGCTGAAGATGAAGAGAGTTGGGGGTCTCGAGGGGGACTTTCACTCCTTTCTTTAAGTCAAAACACAAGTGAGTAATGTAAAAAATCCAATGCCTCCCTGAGATTAATCCGTGGCTATAGTTAAGGCTGCGCCCTTATCGTGGACATGAGGCCATGGCATCAACTGCATAAATAAAACACTGGTGCCCGCTTCAGTGGACTTTTACTAAAGGCACCTATGGGACAGCTGTATCATTTTCTTCTACATGTGCTTGCTCAATAATTGTACCATAAATTCGATTAGAATACAAAATAGAGACTGGTAAAAAAAAAGTATCGGAGTAGGAGTTTTTAAACCTACTACGCATAAAGCAATATCATTAAAAACTACTTACTTAGATTTCGTACTAAATTTATGGCTTGAATAAGTCATTTAGCATGAAAGTGATGATTGGACTTAAGTACGAAATTTTGCGTTGAAGTGGTTCAGAGCCAATCGTTCTTCAGTTTGGTTCGGATTTTGAGGGCATCGCTTTTGATGTGGCTAATTGGAATGATTGTACATCAAGGTTCGAGGGCATTGATAAGTTCTTCACAGAAGATGATACGAATTTAGACAACAATGAAATCTATGGTGCAAATTCGACCTCGACATTTACAACCAGTTCCAATAAAAGGGCCATTGAAATTGAGAAGAATAAGAGAGCAAGTACGAGTGAAGGCATTAATAACAGTATGGTCATAGTTCTTTCGTATTGGTGGCTTTTTGTTTGCCTTATTTTTCTCTCTTCCCGTTCCCTTGCCCACTGCCTGTTCGTGACCAGTCACTGGTGACATACACATACACAAACACATACACACACACACACACACACACAATTACATACATGCCTACATTAACACAACTCCTTTGTTCGACACATACTCATAACCGTGCCTCTGGGCATGCACAGACACGCACGCGATCTACATAGGCGATACTCTAGATATGATAAAGTTTATCCCGACCAATCTGTCTCCGATCATGATAAGTTCACTAAAAAATATTTTAGACAGTTGTTCGCTCTATACACGCTTTTTTCGCTGGGACGACAATGAAAAAATGGGGGGGGGGGACATTTTTGTGGTAGAGAACGTGGATAGAATTTTATAACATGTTTTAATGTCAAAGTTTTAACAACAATTTTAAGTAATCAGGGTGGTCTCATCAACTTATATTACTTAGAGTGGCATGACGAAACGAGCAAAAATTGTTTATAAAACAACTGAGCCGAGAGAAGCAACGAGGTAAGAGATTTTTTGGATTAAAACATATTTGAATACAAAAACTCGGCTTCTTCGACTCTTTTGCACAGTTGAGTTTGATAGAGTAGAGTTAGAGGCTTATATCCACTTTTCGACACATTTTTGATGGCATCCAACGACCTCTCAAACTCAAAAGCAGTCATGTTTCTAAATGAGCAGTTTTCATTTCCAACACCATCAGCTAAATGTGGTAAGCTATGGACATTGGAAATAAGTAAATGTTCTCTATAAAGTTTACCAAAAGCCTTAACGAAAGATTGAAGATACAACTCTGCATGATCGAAAGACTGCTGCCATGAATCTACACTTGATGATCCCTGCATGCTACATGGTAAAGTAAAAAATGATAATATAATGAAATTGGTAAGATACCTTTAAGTACAAGTATCCCACAGTACAGAACGAAAAATCTAAACTCTGCGGCTTTCCACATGTGTACATCTCCTAATGATCTTGTTGAACGTTAATGTTCGCCAGGAATTTGATTTGCTAGATTAGCTAACCGTTGTCATATACGTACTAAAATTTCTCGGGGCAGTTTTTATATATTTTACCTAATTGGCCACATTTCTTTCAAACTTGACTTAAAAACTGATAATTCATCAATATCAAATTGTAAGTAAATTATAATATCTGTATACAGGTGCAATATAACGGTTCTCCTTAATTGTTTTGCAATTCCTGTGTAAATAAACTCTGACGAGTCTGTTTCATCATCTGGATTTAATTTTTTTAACTTCTAATACAGACCGTGGTTTCGTTTGAGCAAAGTTTTGGATGAAACTTGCAATTCTGGATGATATTCATTCAAGACTTTTAGCAATGAATCAATTGCCGAATGATTAATTTGCTTTTCGACAGCCCAATGATCCAAGTCTTCAGAAATCGATGATGGAACGTAATTTTTTTCCTGACGATCACATTTTATATTTTCTCTATCGGTGTTATTACCACTATTTATTGATTTTTCCACTTTAAGTAGAGGATTACAAATAGATAAGGAAGATGACTCAATAAAAGTTCCGTTATTTTCACGGTCGAAGAAAACTTTATCAATTGAAGAAACACTTTCTTGATTAATGGTATGAGATTAAAAGCGTGTTAAGTACCAATACTTGTGGGTTATTTTTTTGTCTAATTCTGCATGCCAAATTAAATTATTGCCTATTTTCTTAAACTATACGTAAATTACAAAACAGAAAAAAAATCGTGCAACTTAGGTCCCACAAACTAATGTGCTCCAAACTCCGACGAAATACCGTTTTCAACAGCCTAAGCTAGGTTACTCGGGCAGCCTAGGGGGGCCCCTAATTTTCCCCGTGACGCGCCCGACGGGATACTAGCTAGGCAGCTTAGTGGGGATCTTATTTGCTAAGGTGGCTGACCTGCTAGATTTCTGATTGGGTATTATGTCTTGTTTCGGACGTGCTAAACGGTGCCAGCAAATTTGGTCCTTTGAGCCGGACTAAGCCTTGAGTTCAGACCCATCAGAAGGCATGAACGTGTTATAAAGGAAGAGACTTTAACGTATCGTCATCCTAGCTCAGCAACAGCTTTGTGGAAGAAATGTAGCAGCTACAGATTTTTAAGCTGGATTGATGAATAAAAATACAATACATCAGGCTTAGACTCGAGCAGCGCACTTAAAGTAAGAGACATACTGTCGTCATTCCTTGCCCTTTTAATCATATCTATTTTTTGCCAAAATATCAGTTTATTAAAGCTACGCTGCTTGACGGTGATCAGTATATCTCTTATTCACATTCTTCGTAAGCCACACCTTTCCTGTGCATTTTTCATGAGACGCAGATCACCGTGGAAATACTACACCAATGTTATAGTGATTTAAATACTAGCCCGCTCGCGCATTCAAGCATTAAACTAGCTACTCCAGCAGCTTCACACTGCTCAAGAGACCGCTTGACGACAAAAACAGAGCTAACTTTAAGTCAAAGAATTATTATGCTTTCTCGTACTATGGAGTACGAGCTTACTGCTCACAAAGATGCAATTACCACGTACTTACAACGAAAGCTGTAGTAAAAGAAAGGTATATGTTCGTTTAATAGCACCCTTAGGCCGCACTCTTGCACACTCGCACACCAATATCTTGACTCGCGTAACTTCTACCTGAGGATGTATTTTATCATTAGTGGATCTTACACTGATACAAGACGGAATCTACAGAGCTTCTTGTTTTAAGTACCGAACAGAAGAATTAGCTAAAAACTCAAGCAAAATATATTTAGTGTATTACGAGATTCATAGACAATACAAAAAAGTCTAAGCCTGCGGAATCGCTTACGTCGCTTGACTACCGCCAACGTCTCAAGTTACTTTTCATTCGATTCACATAAAGCCGGTGGTCGATGAAGAAGAGATTGCAGTAAACAATTACTTTAGTCAAAATCAATACAAAGTAGTATCTCAAGCATCTCCTAATGCTAGTGCATTCTTAGCTGATGGCGCTAGTAAATTTGAGAAATCTCGCCCTCCTGCCGCTAATCCTAACAAAGGTATGGGCCAGTTAAATGTTAAGTCGTCCTATGAAACGTCTCTGGAACATCTAAAGCTCCCTTGCTTTCAGGCAATAAGCGAGAGTGGCAGAGCTTAGCAGAGCACTTTCAAGCTCTTGTGATGAAAGATAAAACTCTTAAACCTGTTGTCAAGCTACAACAACTTAACAATTGTCTAGATGGAGAACCTACAAAAATATTAAAATAATTAGCCTTAAGGGAGCTAATCTTAATACAGCCTGGGAAATTCTCACCACTCGTTAAAGTGATAGTTTGCTACGTTTCAATGCCCATGTTAGTGCATTGATGCACCTACCTGCAACATCAATAAAACATGTCACTTACATACACACTCTACTAACTACAACGAATGAAAGTATTAATACTTTTAAAGCTATGCATATTTCTCATGAAAACTGGGACTATCGACTGGTCTATATGATAAATAGCAAGCTTGCCCCTGTCACTTAAATAGATTGGACCAAGGAGTGCGAACGCACGAAAACTGTGCTTGCATCTTACAAGATTACTCTAAACAAGATTTTGAATCCAATGGTAGGACTTCCACTTCTGCCCACGCGGCCGTGCATTACATAGACCGCAAAATGAATCGAAGGTGTCCCGTCCGCCAGGACATGCACTATCTTGGTTAGCGTTGAAATTTCTGCAATAAGTTAGTTTATAACCGAAGGAATTACGTTAGCTCTATCAAATTATGCTTTAACTGCTTAGGAGCCGGACACACCGCAGAAAACTGCCAATCTAAACACTATTACCAAGAGTGTCAAGGACGACATCATACCAAGCTACATCAAGAGGGCAAGCAACAATCAGGAGCAAATGAACACTCACCGGCCCCACCTGTGGTAAGGCAGAAAGTCTAATACGATAAGCCTAACACTTGTTGCTCTATAAATAATTTAATATCGTTTGCAATCTCAACAAGCCAAGTAAAGTTATTGAGTGAGATCGAGGAGTGCAATGTGATGCACGGTTTCTCCGGGGCTCCTGCTCAGAGGAGTCTTATATTTCCTTTTACATTGCTAAAGTTTTATACTCTAAGTTAGCACCTACACAGGTAGCAGTAGATAGTCTTGGAAGCACGACTTGCATCGCTAAAAAATGTTCCACGCTTCGCATCAAATCAAAGTCGAAATCGGATTTTGTCTGTTGAATGCTTTCACCCTGAACAGCCTAACAGCAGAACGTCCTAGTGCACCCCACAATCACAAGCGTGGGAACTATCTGCGGAAACTACAGCCTGCTGATCCATTTTGTGGCGGGCCTAGCTGGATCGATTGTCTGCTTGAAGTCAAGGTTCTTACGGCTGCCTTACTTTCCGGCTACGTCATGGAACCTGACGGCAAGCCCTCGGACTTCTCGGCGGCTTTTGGTTGAGTTTGGCTGGGATGCCCATTTTCTCGTGCTTCCTTGCAGGTAAGCTTTACTAGCTCTTTCGCAACTTCGGTCGATCACAAACTCTCAGAAGCTCTTCAACGTTTCCGGAATATTAAAGAGCCTCATACAGCACGGCTCTTTACGCCTCAGAAGGAGCACTGCATTCAATTTTTGAAAAATATAGTTACGCAAGATAAATTTAGAGGCCTTAACGTTCCCTTTCTTCTTCTTGTCCCTCTAAACTTGAATCAACGATGAAGACAGCATTAGCTTCTCTCGCTGGAATTTAAATGCGTTTTGATTGGTGGCCTGAGCTGTCACTTGCATAGTATCGTTTTATGAAATAATATTTTGATATGGGACACACAAGTCTAGTTCCCGAGGACCAAATTAAAGATTTACAGGCTATATACATAACTCATCATCCAGTCCTGCGTGATGGAGATTATTCGAAAATACGCTAAGTCTTTAACGCATCCGACTGCGACGTACAAGGAGAATCTAAAAATAATTTTTTACTGCTCGGCCCAAATTTACTAGATGACATTCGACATATTTTGATTGATTGGAGTTTTTCTCCTTGTATTGTTGTATGTGACAGTAAAAAGATGTTTAGACAGTTTTTTGTCCACCCTCCTGATCGTTATTTACAGCAAATCGTCTGGAGAGCCTCTCAAGATCCTCCTGTAGCTCATTGTCGATAAAATACCGTGACATACGGTGCAGTTTCTGCCTCTTTTCTAGCCTAGCCTGCGTGTGAAAGTTAGTATCCCTTTCTGAAGGAAGATGACCTCCGGCTGCAAAAATCATTCATGCAAATCGTTACGCAGACGATTTTTTAGTGGGGAGAGACTTTTAACCGAAGCTTTGCAAATTTTATTATAAAATAATTTTTTTGAGGCATTTTTTCCGGATTTTGTTCAGCATAACAAAAAGTATTGTTTCTAGAGAAAAATATTTAGCATAAAACTTGTGCACTTGATGATTCTGCATAAAGATTTAGTAGGTAAAAAAATTCAAAAACCCTTTTTATTGTTACAACATGCAAAAAAGATGCAAAAGGGAAAAAATGAGAACAATGACAGTAATACCAAGAGTGCTCTAAATTTGATAGAAATGAGGTAGAATAGAGGCTTTCGTATGTTCAACAACGTACGCCACGTCCGATACAGATATTTTAAAATGGCAGCCTATTGAAAAATTGTTAAGTTGAAATTTGGATTGTCTGTCCAGGTGGTCCATCCAAACGAATCACAACCTGCTTTACTGGAATCCGTAGGTACTGACAGTGACTTAGATCTTTTAAAAACTCAGGTTTTTAAATAAACAAATTAAAAAGTTCTTTAAAAAATTCCGTAACTAAGGACCGTATTTTCGCCAATCGCAGGCCTAGAGATTTGCAAAAAAGTGCATTTAATGGGGCTGGTTTTTTTAAAACGTCGTCATCTGTTGTTGCGCACACGAGTTTTACCGTTTAGTACGAACTCTAAAATTTTTTGTTATAAGTGCATACGGAATTATTATGGTCGTTTTTGCCGTTTGTAGAGTATTTGGAGAACGTAAATAATTTGCGTAACTGGTAGTGGCTCTATACTTACACTAAATTTCGTGATACCGGCCCTTGAACTTTTGATCACTTATTGATGTTATACTCTCTGTGTATTGTCCGGGTATGATGTCTACCTGTGTTACTTGCGAGAGGGAATTCGATTTAGGGTGTCTAATTGCCTCTTGACATTCTTGTGATAATTTGTTTCATACTACAGCAGAATGTGCTGGTGTTTCAGCTTCTGCAGTCAGAGTGCTGGAGATTACAAAAAAAACCCATGATGCTATATAGATGTGTTAAGTGCCGTGCAAGTGGCGGTTTAAATCCGACTTTAGCTGAATTAGTGAGTTCCCCGCAGGTCTTGGTAACGCAAATTAGTGAGGCTGTAGCATTTTTCACAGGCTTAAAAAACGACATTGCTGGACTAAGAAATGACTTCATCTCTTAAAAAAAAGATCTGAAAAGGATCAAAACAGACTTATCGAAGGTGGAAGCTATTAAAAATGAGATAACCAACATAAGGCGTTTCACGTCAACTCTCTTAGCTCGGCGCGCGAGTGCCAAAACATCCAAACTAGTGTAGACATCGACCAGCTATTGATACGTCTGCGTGTACCAGGAGCTGCATATATGAAGGGTGCTGTCTACATTTCTCCCCGTTCTTCAGTTTAACATCATCAGTTGCATCTTGATTCAGTTAAACCAGTCATGACGTGAATATTACTAGTGCACCTTTACTGTTGGGAGATTTAAACCTATCTAACAGTGATTGGAATGATACTGGTGACCATGCTCCTGTCTGCACTAATGATGATACTCTGGTGAGAGACTGTTCAGCTATCGTGGGTCACCACGCAGCGTACCTGGGGTTATTGGGTTATCGGGAGAAAATCAACAAATATTGAATTTTGTATACTTATATAATAAAAAATGCACTAACAACTGTGTTTTTCACGAATTGTGTACGGAACAAACATTTTTATGTACCTAAGATAGGAAATACGGTAAAATAAAGGGCACAATCGTAAATCTGAGGAGAAAATACATAGAAATGAATGTAACCACACACTCGTAGGTGTTATTATGGTGAGTAACTAATTAATTAACTAAGATTTCAATAATTGCATCGATAAGCACTGCGAGACCACATAATTGGTAACCGCGCATGCGTGGCGCGCTGCTGGCTACAGACGCTGAACTGCCGCGCACCACGCTTTATTTTCTGTGATTGTAACAGTTGTTTATAATAAAACGGTTGATCAAATGAACTCGGAAAAAAATTCCTGCCATAAAATATACATTAAAGAAGGTTCTGACCAGTTATGAAGATACGAAAGTAATTAGGACAGATGCTACTCGCAAAAAACTAAGTTTACTGTACATCAGCACTTTTTAGCAAATATCTTAATTAATGAATAACAAAAATACGGTCCTTGGTTACGGATTTTTCAAAAATTACTTTTGAATTTTTTTTTTTAAATCTGTACAGCCAATCGCAATTTAAACTTAACAACTTTGCAATAAGTCGTTATATTAAAATATCGTTGTCGGACGTGGTGCACATTGTTGAACATACTAAAGTCTATATCCTACCTAATTTTTGTTAAATTTTCAAGCACTATAAGTATTACTTTTTATTGTCTTCATTTTTAGCGTTTCAGTCTATTTTGCTTGTTCGAACAATAGAAAATATATTCATATTTTTTTTTTAATACTGAGAAAAAAGCTTAAAAAAATTTATGTTGCAATAAAAATCCACTTTTTCGACCGTGCTTAATGTCAAGTCTTGAGGATGGTGTTCTTCGTATTTATCTTGTAATTTTAAGCCTAAATTGGCTCCAATGGATAACACTTCCAATTTTCCCGAGTAAATAGCTCTGGTGCCCCGATCAACGCTGGATTAAAACCTATACATCAGAGTCCTGGGAGGCGATACTTACCTTTGAGAAAATGACAACTTTCACCTGTCGGATAAAGGCCTGTCTCAATTTATGGCCTATAAGTTATTTGAGCAATAATGAGGAAGATGGTCTTGCACTTACACCAGGGTATTTTCTGATTGGACTGGAACCATTGGAACTCACCCCGAAACTTCCCATTAACTCCAGATGGAAACTCGTTAAACAAATGCGAGACTGTTATTGGCAGAGGCAGAGCCAAGAGCACTTGACCCAACTTCAACAGCACACCAAATGGTCCCAGCCTCGACAAAACATGTAAAAGAAAACCGTGGTTCTTATACGCAATAAGCTTTAAACAGTGACAAAGTGGTTGCTTGCTGGAGTAGAGCAGATCCACTCGGGAAAAAATGGCTTATGTCAAGTAGCACTGGTACGTGCAGCTTAATTTACTCATAAACGTTCCGTATCGCAATTTGTTGTACTGCTGGTCGACCATCCAGAAAGATGAACAAACTTTACTCGAGAAGCCACGGGGGGCGACTAATCTCTTGACACCGCTGAAGATTAGGGATACACAAAAAATTTAGTCGATTTGAAAATACCCAATACATTCTATTGTATTCTGATTAGATCAGGCTCTAGCTGAGATTTTTTCTGCTCGTGCAAAAACTATTGTCAAAATGCACACGCGTTAACAAACTATTTAACTTAAAATTGCTCTTATTGGTTTTTTACACTGAGCTTGACCGTGACACATGCTTAAAAAGACGCTGCACTGAGAGAGAATCAGTTTAGTCAGTATGCCATAGGTAGTTACTGGGTACAGTAGTACAGTGCCTATTCCGCATGTCCGGCGCGTCAGCTATGCCAGTCGGAACAAGAGCTGTACGGAAACCGTATACCTACTGTGCATAATCTCCGGTGCTCAGTTTGAGCCACACTACATGTATAGCTACTGTACGATTTCGGGCTCTCCGCTGCTCCGACTGGGATACCTGTTATCCTAGAGGTCAGAGACACCAGACTTATAGGCATTTGGTATATGAGGAAATCCAATCCAAAGTTGCACTTACGCGTCAAAAAAAAAAATTAAATTTTTTTTCAAGGCACACCTTAGAAATAAATTTTTTCTTATTG